>JAASFS010000437.1:0-18176 GCA_023333865.1 Globisporangium perplexum | reverse complement strand
CCCCCCCCCCCCCCCCCCCCCCCCCCCCCCCCCCCCCCCCCCCCCCCCCCCCCCCCCCCCCCCCCCCCCCCCCCCCCCCCCGGCGCGGCGGCGGCGGCTTGAGGTGACTGGCGCGTGTTGAGCTGTGCGCCACCAGCGCCACGAACTTCGACATCTTGGAAACGATTTAGAAATAGAAACACCGGAATCGAGCAACCGATGGAGCGAGAGGTGCATGTTTGCAAGTTTGGTGGTTGCCGAAAAAGAGCAATCTTCAAGTTATTTAGATATAGAAATGAGGTGATGGGTGTGTAAATCGGGTGGCTGCGAGTGGCTGAGTCTGAGTCTGATCGAACCTGATGCCAAGTGCAAAAGAGCGCGGCCAAGCTCAAGCACGAGAACTGACGTTGCTCGCCTCAAGCTCGAGTGTCCACGCTCCGCCCAGCGAGTGTCGTGTCGCCGGCCTTTGCCACCGGCCCACAGGACGATACGCAGGACGGTATGCAAGCGCAGCAGGATGCGAGTCGACCAAGCGGGGCTACTACTTCAGTCTGCTCTTGTAAGAGGCGAGATGGCGGCGGCGGCGGTGGGAACAGACTCACGCGGAGGGAGGAGGGGGAGGTGCCACGTACGAAGGACACAAATGCGAACGCGGAGGAGCCGCCATCGCCTGATGAAGTCAGCGAGCGAGTGAGCGAGGAGTCAGCGGCGGCGCGAGTGTTGCAACACCGCGACCACGCGCGCCAGGATATCGAGACTCGCTCTCGAGTCAGCGATTGTGGCCCCGATGGCAGTTTGCTCGGATCACGGCCATGGTGTTATCTCTCGCGAACCGACCCGCTCGATGTGCCTCTGCACCTGCAGCGAGTTGGTTCGCCGAAGGTGACTGGCGGCAGCGTGCGAGCGAGCGAGCGAGAGTCGTCGGCAGCAGATCACGCGAAGAGCCTCCGAGGTGCTGCGTGCCACTGTGGCTGGTTTTGCCTCTGAGTGGACCAGCAAAGTCTCGTCGAGACTTGCCAAGCAGATCTTCGAGCGAGTCCGCGGGGCATACTCACAGCAAGTGTGTTGGTTCGAAAAAAATGCTCGGGCCTCGTCAAGCAAGTTGCCGTTCGTGGCGCTTGCTTCGCTGCAAGAGCAGCAGCCCTCGAGGGTCGTGCAGGCAGGCCCTCAACTCGAATGGGGACTGCATGGTCCTCTCTACAGAGCGCGCACGCTGCGCTCTCGCATCCTCTCGCATCGCAGCGCTTTTACTTGCTGCGGGCAGCCCAAGAGGTAAACAAGCACACCTTCGCTGCTTCAGCAGTCGGCCATGGTCATGTGGCGCGGCGCTGACGCGAAGTGGAGCAAAAGCAGCCGGTTTCCCTCAACAAAGTTGGCTCGCCTGCATGATGAAATAATCCAGGGAACGCGAGCGGGAACTTCCGCCCACCCGCTTTTTTCACACTTGACGCAGCTTCTGATTCGCTGAAAGGCGGCTCGTGGTCGCCGATTCGTTGAAACGCGCCGACAAGGGAGGATGGACCGCACTGGCGCTTCACCCGTGGCGCATGGCGTGGCCGGTCCGCTTGAGAGCTGCCTCCGCTCGGCGTCGTCACTCCGTGAAAGGGCTCCGACCGCGCGGACTGCGAACTGCGCGGACTGCGAACTGTAGCAGCAGAAGAGGAAGCGCGCGCGGCACCATCCACCTCCGCGCCATGAGCGCCTACGTGTTCGACGACGACAGCTACGGCGCCGCCGCGCCGACCGCCATGGCGCCGCTCGAGCGACGCTTCTTCGGCGGCGGCGACGCCGACTTCGTCTGCAACGTCTCGGACGACGACACCGTCGAGCGCGACATTGACCTGGAGATCGAGGCGCGCATTCGCAGCCTGACGTTCCTCAGCGACGAGGACAACGGGCTGCTCGGACTCAGCATGGCGTCGCTGCCGCCGTCCGCGCAGCCGACGACCGCAGCCGCCGCTGCCGCCGCCTCGACGGCGCGTGAGAGCGCGCGGACACCGCAGCTCCCGCGCACCATGTCGCAGCGCATGCTCTCGTCGCTGCAGAAGTCCAAGATGAGCCAGTCGCAGCGCACCCACCGCAGCGCGAGCAGCGTGCCGCAGCAGCGGACGCGCGCGGCGCCGACGCCGACAGCAGCTGCGAACGCGCCGCCAGTGCGCAGCGAGCGCTCATTCTACTCGATCGGCGAGGCGGAGAGCGCGTCGCGAGGACGAGGCGACTCGCAGGCAACGCAGCTCTCCGGGCGGTCGACGTCATCGTGCACCGACCGCCTGGAAGCCCGCATCTCCAAGAGCTTCCTGAACCGCCAGGACAGCATCGAAGGCGCGGCGGACACGAACGACTTCTCGGCCATGTACTCGGGACGTCGCACGTATCCGGCCGAGTCCGTGAAGAAACCCGACCAGCGACTATCGGAGGGCGTGCCGGCGCCGGCTACGCAGGACACGCGCATGATGACGGCGCTCGAGAAAGGTGCGGACGATCTGTTGTATCTGTTCACGCTTGGGATGTATGAGCGGCTGGCGCTGATGGAAAATGATGATCACACACACCACACACAGAACGCAAAGCTCTCGCGCTCGCAGGACTGGACAACCTCCCGCGGATGGTGGAACCCGAGATCGACAATGTCCGTCGCGACGGCAGGAAGGTCGAGCAAGGTGTGTCATTCCACTTCCAAGGCGGCTCGTCGACGACACTCGGCAGTGGCGGCGTCACCACGGTGGCTCTCACTCCTGGACGGAAGACCCGCGCCGCCCTCATGGTGCCTGAGTCTTCAAACCAGTTCGCCCCACAGCAGTCGCTCGCGATGGTGGTTCCCACCCGGCAGGGCTCTTCCTCGCTCGACCCGAAGTACACGGCGCTCGCAAGTCAGCTTGGCGACATCGAGACGCTCCTCGACGGCATCGAGAACTGCTTAGCGGCGTCCACGGCGACGTTCTCGTCGCTAGTGCCGGCGGTGCTCGGCGAGCTGGATCTGCTAAATGGCGCGACGGCGCAGATCCGGAAGAACGGCGCGACGCTCATTTTGGTGGAAGTCGGTCGCCCGCCGTCAGAGGTGCGTGCGTGTGGTGTGAGCTCGAGTGTGTCTCGTGTGCTGCTGTGCCTTCGAGGTTCTCACGTGTTTCTCCGCCTTGTGCTTGGTTTCTCTAGACTGTCAGCGCTCTCCGGCGGCTCGTGACTCGGGCGGCTGCAGTCCAGAGCCGCATCGAGTCGATCATGGTGACGACCTCGAACATGCTCTAAGCGAGTCCGAGCGGATCGGGTCTTTCGACTCTCTTGCGATCGCAGCAAGCGGGGCGGAGAACCTGTGAGCGTGCGTGCGAGCGGGTTGCGTCCGAGCTGCAAGTCGTATCTTATTTAGTTGATCGGATCCGCAACTCCGGTCGAAGGAGTGCGGATACCGAGGAGGAGTGACGTAGCGCTCGACTTCCGAGCCATAGAGGTGGTCGCCCTACTGTGTGTTGTTCTCCAAGGCGTTCGTCCCATGAGTATACCTCGAGTGTCTTGTCACTGAAAGCTCCTACTGGCTGTCCCCGATCTGCTGGCGTGGGGCGTTGGTGCAGTGCGAGCTCGAGGCGTCGTTGCTGCTGGTGTGTCGAGTCCCTGCACGTTGCATGCGCCGACGATATCGTCATCGCGATGGATCTACAACGCGCGTTCGCCGCGCAGGTTCGCTGCACGTACCAGATCTTGCGGCGAAAGCAGGCGGGTGGCACTGAGATCGCTCGGTTTCGCTGAGCGCTGCAAGTTGTTGATGCGGCGCTGGACGCGGTTCAGGTGCTCCTGCATGCCGATCGTCCCGAGTTGACTCGTTCGATGGAGTTTAGCTCTCCCAGCAGCTCCGTCAGAGTCGAGTTGTACCGTCGTCGCCGACTTGTGGCGTGGGTCTTGTCGCGCGCTTGCTTCGAGCTCGAACTCTATCCTTCGCCGATTGCTCTTGACTGTAGCAAGCTGTTTCGTGAACAGTGCCAGACATCGCGTGTGAGGTATGCGCAAGATCTCTCATCCGCCGAGTTGCCGAGGTAGACACCTCGTTTACAGCCCTTCTGCGCTCTGCTGCCTCTTCAATGAGCACGCTTGGGTCTCGTAGCCTGAGGTTGGCAGGCCGTCAGCGCACAAACTTCGCGCGGAGAAGAACGTTCCAACTCAAGTACGCACTTGTATCGCTGAGTGCACTTGGCGATGCGACTCGTGCGGACAGGCGATAGATCTCGACGCTGAGCAGCGAGATCACAAGTCAGAGTCTCACGCGATGCCGAGTGAAAGCCTCACGCAAACTGCGCAGACCTTCGAGACGACGGGATCTGCGCCGCCCTCGATCCTGGACAGCCGTGTCGTCTTCAGATCATACCTCTCCGGTGAGCATACTCGTTGAGCCTCCTCCGAGACAGCTTGCGAAGGATCTTGAGCGCTGCAAACATCAAATGAGTCAGATCAAGAACGGTAAGAGAGGGTAGAACACCTGCGTCGTACTTGACATCGACGCTGACAGCGATGCTGGAGATTCCGGGACTGGACTGGTGTCGAACACCGCTTCGAGAGTCGACCGCGCTTCCAGAGGTGTCATCGATTGCTTGCGCTGCTTTGTCTCTGATCTCAGTCGCGAGGTCAACGATGTCGGAGAGTTCCGAGTCAAAGCAGCCCAGATCAGCGGGAGTATCGGAACCACTACAACTGTGCGCAGGGAAAGCGCCGCCGCTCAACTCGGGCACACCGAAGACGATCTCGTCCGCGCTAAACATCGTTCTGGATGGAGCAGTCTTGCTGTCGACTGTGTCGGCTGCATCTTTGCCCTTCAGTTGACGCGAAGCTGCCGCGGGCTTTCGCAGTCGCTGCAGCTGGTCGCTCCGGTCGTTGTCGTCGTCTGAAAGGTCGAAGAGCGGCACCGCTCGCTCGATGGCGCTGTCAGAACCGAGCTTCATCCGCGTCGTCATCTTGCACTGCACTTTGCCACGTTGCTCGTTGCCCGCATGTTCCTAATCTTGGCTGGCGTCGTGTGCGCGACTTCTACCCGCGTTTGTCATCCTGACAAACGCACTTTCCTGATCAAGACAACGCGACACTCACGGCACTCGCAACCTCGAGGTCCTGCTGAAGAACGGGCTGCATTGGTTGTAGTGCGGATGGAGAGAGAGTAGTGGCGAATACGAAGGATCGGGTGAGGGTTCGATCGGGACTTGCAAGCGTGCGCGACTACATCTGGAAAGTCGGTCTGGTGGTAGCAAAGACAAAAGTTAACGCCAACT
Source organism: Globisporangium perplexum (assembly GCA_023333865.1). NCBI lineage: Eukaryota > Oomycota > Peronosporomycetes > Pythiales > Pythiaceae > Globisporangium > Globisporangium perplexum. Next base: position 12,948 of record JAASFS010000437.1, on the reverse strand, counting down.
CTCCTCCCTCACTCCGATCGTTTGCACACACACGCACGAGTCGCTGTACCTCTTCGCGACGAATCGGCTCTGCTGCGATGCTTGCACAGGCGTCTTCGGTCTCATAATGCGCGTCCGAGTGGGGGCCATCGGCTGAACGACGGGGCGGCTCACTCCTGGCAAAACGAAGAATCGCTCAGATCCTGGGTCTTCGAGAGATCACCAAGCATCGCCACTCCACGCACCGAGCTGCGGTCGCGCGAACCGATCGAACATCCCGCCGGTCGGTCTCTGCTGCGACGGAGTCGCCGCGTGCGCCATCACCGGCATCTGCGGCCGCATCAGCGAACCGGAGCCGTACGGACGAGCGAGCGGGCGAGCGATGGTTCTCGCGAACTGCGGGGACAGGCTCCCCTGGTTGCTCTGACTGTGCATGATCGGGGCTGCCGATGTCGTCGACCCAGGCGATGGGTATTGTCTGGAACTGGGTTGCCCTTTCAGCACCTTGCACTGCTCGAGCTCGTAAGTGCACCAAAGTAGAGCATCACCGCGCTAACTCCCTTCTTAGGTGGACGCACCATCTTCTCCCAGTTCCGGCACTTGCGAGATTTCTCTTTGTATGCCTAGAGGTGCCGACGAGTCAGACGAAGTCCGACGAAGCATTTCCTAGCCATGCGGACGAACCTCGCGCAGCTCATCGTTCGAAGTCGTGAGGTTCTGCATCTTCGCCTTCACTTCCCGAAGCTCGGCTTCGATCTGGTCCGTGTACGACTTCAGCTGGATGTACTTCTCGCCGTGTTGGCTCTGGAATGCCTTGTGCTCCTCCACTGCGCAGACACTCGAGTGAGTGGTCAGCATACGCAGAGCAGACACTGCACGCTGTCCGTCTTACCCATTTGACGCCGAATGTCCTCCTTCGCGGATCGCCAGCAGCTGCTGTCAGCGCTACATAGCACATCCGCACCTGCACTGCAAACGCACCTGTCTGCGAACCGAGGAGGTTAGCAGATTAGAAGCAGATTCCAGAGTACATCTCCGAGTCACTGAGCTTTACCTGTACGCGTCTTGAGCAAGCTGGAACTACAAAGCAACAGTCAGCGCGTGTTTGCGAACGATTGCCTCGCAACTTCTCGAACCATGACGAAATCTACGAACAGAGTGTGTCAGAACGAATCAGCTCGAACTCATCAGGGAGCTGAAACATGCACACTCACTGAGCGATCGCTGGAAGTGGTCTGCTCGCGTGCAGACACAAGACACCGGATGTTACATCGACGAGCGGAGAAGATCAACGATGCGCAGAATGCGCTCTCACCGAAGCACGCGGACGGGTCTGCGACCATCTCCTCCCAGATCGCCTGGATTGCACACTCTCGGGTTACTTTGGCGACAAGTGTCGACCATTCTCGCTCTCGTACTTCAGTTCTCTGCTTGCATCAGACAGCCAATATATGATCAGTGCGTTGCTATCTAACAGTCGAGGCAAAGCGCAACGCAACAGCAACGCGCGCACCTTCGGATCCGCTAAGCCGTGAATGGTCCTGCGATCGCATCCAACGTGAGCTCTCCGCGACAACGCGCATATGATGTGCCCTTACATCTCGCAGATCCCTCCATGTCGGCTGCAGCGAGTAACGTCAGTCTATCGCTTCAGATCTGCCGATCCACCGGTTGCCGCGCAGCAGCAGCAAGAACGAGTTCGTGTCTCCGTACGACTGGCTCAGATCTGGTTGTACACACGAGCACAGTCAGCCACTCTCCGATCAATCGCGTCGAGCGAGACGAAGCGCAGATCCGCACCCGCGGAGCACACCGGGCAGACAAGTCGCCCGGCGCCAAAGTGCTTGTACGCGCACTTTTCCTGTTGGTGTAAGGCACGCATTCCACCACCGAGTCACCGCGCCAAGTTGACACTTCCGATCTCCAAGCAAGCAACGAAAGCATCGCGGCATCGCGGCGGGTGCCCAGCACGAACGCAGAACAGGTGGCTGCAATGCGTGCGGTAGCAGGTCTGCGCGGACTGGAGGTCCGCGAGGATCGGGTCCCAGCATGCGTTGCAGCGCAGCTGCGGGCGGATGGCGGCCGCGACGCCGGCTCCGCGTCCGCCGCCGACAGACACCATCTCGTCCATCTCGTCCATGGGCGAGGCGATGGAGCGTCGGCGTCCGCGGTGGCGCGCGCTCGACGCCTCGCTCATGCGTCCGTCCTCAGTCATGTCCATCGCGACGATGATCGTCGATCTTCGCTTCTATCGCGAGTGCGGAATGCGGAATGCGGAAGCCCACTTCAACTTCGACTCTTTTAACAAGTGAGTCGGATAAATGGTACGAATTTCGCTTTGACTTCAACGTCGTCTCTTTAAACAAGTGGATCGACTCTTTTAACAAGTGAGCTGGATAAATGGTACGAATTACTGAAGTCTTGGTGTTATAAGAAGTCTAGATTTCGTACTTAGAAGGAGCATTTCAAATGAATTTGGCGCTCACGCGCAAACTCACACACACACATCTGCCAGTGGCGGCATCGCGTGTGCGGGCAACGACGACGACAGCGCTCGTGACTATCCGAACACATCGTGGTGGCGACGATGGAGACCCCGATGCCCTCCGCAGGTGACGAGCTTCAGCACGACGTCCGTACTGCGCCCGAGAGAAGCCACAGCGACGTTGCCAACACTGACGACGGATGGCTCGAGGTGGAGCAGACACTCACAGCGATGGAGCTGCCGCCGATGCCACCGACGAGCGACCCGCAGCGGCTGCTCAGCTACGCCGTCAGCATTTTGCCCAAGTACACGGAGATGGAGATGCTCGCGACCCACTTGCGGCTCTACGCCGTGAGTCTGGAGCAGGAGATGGAGCAGGTGCGCGGCCACGTGCGCGTTCTGGGGCGAGAGGTCGACGGCGAGCGCGAGCGGAAGCAGTTTCTGGAGCGCTACGCGGCGCAAGTCGTGAAGGAGCGCAATGAGTTGCTGCACGCGCGGGGTGCGAAGAGCGCCAAGGGGAAAGGCGGCGCGGGGGCGTCCGCCAGCGCAGCCTCGCACTTCGCCTGGCACGCGTGCTGCAAGAAGAACACGGCGCATGCGATGGACCTGACGCCGTCGATCGCGGCGTTCCGAGGCGAGAAGCTGCAGGAGGCGACGCACCAGATCCGGAGCCTGCAGGACGAGGTTCGCAGCCAGGAGATGCTGCGTCGCGAAGTGGGCTTCCTGCTGAAGAAGACGCAACGCGAGCACGACAGCAAGCAGGCGGCGGATCGCAAGAGCGTCCAGCAGCTCGAGAAGCAGCTCCTGCAGCGCTCGATGCTGCACTCGAGCTTAGAGCGCAAGCTGTACGAGGTGGAGAGCGCGCTCGCGAAACACGACCAACTCAAGAGCGAGGAGATGGAAGCGCTCGCCACCAAGATGCAGGCGACGAACGCGCACGTGGCGAGTCTCGAGAGCGACAACGCCGCGCTGTCCGGTCGAGTGCAGGAGCTCGTCGACGAGTGCGACCGGCTGTCGAAGAAGCTAAGCGTGGTGACGGAGGCGAAGAACGCGCTCGCCGGTAAGCTAGACCAGACGAGCGAGCAACATGTGGCAGCGGAGGCGGAGATCGAAGCTCTGCGCTCAGAGATCGACCTGCTGCAGACCACCGACATCCGCAGCGTGCGCGCTGAGTACGCAACTCGAATCCAGAAGCTGCAGCAAGAGAGCGTGGCGACAGAGCAGCACTTGCGGCTGGAGATCGACCGCCTACGCCAAGAGCTGAAGAAGACGAGCGGCGAGGTGGCGCTGACCCGCGACTCCGCACGCTCGCAGGCTCCTGACGAAGGCGCAACGACGACAGCGTTCGGCTCGCCGCCTTCTCGAAACGATCTGGCAGCGAGTGTTGCGAGCACTCCCCTTCCAAGCGGGTTGGCGTGGCGAAGCCGAGGCGCCGGCGGATCGGTCTCACAGGAAGACGACGCGTATGGCGTCGGGTCGTCGCTGTCGCGCAGCCAGCTGTCGGAGTCGTCATCGTCGGTGTCGAAGCCCGCCAGCATCCGCTCGAGCGTCACGAGGAGACTGTTTAGCGAAGCGAACCGAAGGCAGCTTGACGACGAGAGAAGGAACGAGATCAGCGCCTCGGCTGCGCTGCTTGAGCACGGCAACGAGAAGCACGAGCGAGATCGAGATGTCGACGACCGAGACGTGGACGAAGCCAGCGACGCCAGCAGCTCGAGCTTCTTCAACTGGGAGTCGTTCATCGACAGCCCGTCCGAGTGCGAGAGTCCGGATGCGAAGCGAGCAAAGCGGATGAGCCAGCTCGACGAAGACCTGGAGCTCTACCACACTGACGGTTCGCTTGTCGAGCACGATCTGCGGACAGCCACGCAGGAGCTCCAGCGCTTGGATGTTTCGTCGTCTGCCGCGTCACTCGTGGACCGGGCCGGAGCCGAGAGCAGCGCCGAGCTCTCGTTCTTGGACTCAAAGCGAGCAAGCCGTGAGGCAGGATCGACGTCACCGCCTGGTGCCGCGCCTGCGGTTGTGAGCTACGACGACGTTCCGGACCACGAGTACTACTCCGAAGAAGAGAAGGACGAAGAGAAGGAAGCGCAGCGGGACTTGGCGCAGGAGCTGCGCAAGTTGCTCAGCGGCTTCGAGCGCAAGCGCGTTGAGGAGGAGCGGAAGGCGGCGCAGGTGGAGCACGCGCTGCAGGAGTTCCAGAAGACGCAGCAACGCAATGCATTCGATGGCTGACTCGGAGTCCTCGACGATCTCGTCGACGCAGCACGCACGCACGCACGCTCAGCTCAGCTCAGCTCAGCTCAGCTCAGCTCAGCTCAGCGTGTTGGAGCTCGCGACCTCCTTCACCTTGTGGTCCACTGCCTGCGGGCGGCTCTCGTAGACCGCCTCCACGACGCCATGGCGCCACTGCGAGAGCATCAAGGCAGCAGTGAGCAGACACTCGGCGGCAGCGATGCGCGCGCGCGTACGCATGCACCTTCTTGCTCTCGCCCTTGAGCCCGATGTAGTAGATCTGCGAGTCGTCTCCGCCGTAGTTGTCGTGCACGAACAGCGTGAGGCTGCTGACGCCTTGGAACTTGCGGATCCTGCCGCAGCAGCACAGGAGCAGTGAGTCAAACGCGCACGTTCTCTCATCAGCTACCACCTGCAGATGCGACGCACTGCAGCGGGTAGTCGACGCTCGCGGATAGGTCTTCCACGAGCTCGAGCTCCTGCAGCGCCGGCAGCTCGCTCGCATTCGAGAAGTCGATGTCGTCGCGGTTCGCGAACCTGCAGAGTGTCGGTCCGTGAGCATCTCACGCAGCGAGGCAGCGCACGACGATCGCTGCAGACGCGTACAGCTTGATCTTCTTCGGGTGGGACCCGTCCTCTCCGCCCGAGATGCAGATCGACTTGATGCTCACCGCCTCTGTGAACCTGCAGCCACCGCCAGCCAGTCAGCTCGAGGTGCGACTCCCTCGCGCTCTCACCGCTGCAGCGCCGCGCACGGGATGTAGAGGATGAGCTCCGGGTCGTCCTCGTTGCTGCGCAGGAAGCGCGTGCGGTCGTGGCGGTCGTGGAACGCCTTGAACGGATGTGGCGCGTGGCTCGGGTCCGCCGCGTTGAGCGCGCGCAGTTTGCTGGTGTCGATGAAGGGGAAGAGCGAGTCGCCGTCCGCGTCCTCCACATCGTGGCTGTGGTCGTGGTCGTGGTCGTGGCTGTGGTCGTGCCCGCCGTGGCTCGCGTGCTCGTCGTGGCAGTGCTGCATGGTGATCGCAAGATTTTCAACTCCTGTTTGGCTCGAAGATATCCAACTGGATGAACTGCATCGGTATCTCCTACGAGCGCGTCGACCTCTTCGGTGAGTGCGCGGCGCCTGTGGACACCACGTTCGCGAGCGTCGACGGCGGCGACGGCTTTTCCATCGGAGTCGACGCCTGCGGGGCGGTCATCGGATGGGGAAGCGGCTTCTACGGCGAACTGGGGGATCAAAGCACCGACGAGCGCGACACCGCAGAGCAGCAGCAACAGCAGTCTGCACCTGCGACGCAAGTGCGCGTTCCTGCGCGCATTGCGGCGCCCGAGCCATGCGTGCAGGTGTCGTGCGGCGCGAGCCACGTGCTCGTCGTCGCTCGGAACGGTGCGCGTGCCGCGTCCGCCGCGCTGCTGGTGGTGCGTGTATCCCCCTCTCATCCGCTTGTGACGCCGCAGGAGGCGTGTTCGCGTGGGGCTGGAATCGCCACCACCAGGTGTCTCCGAGCGCAGCGGACGTGCTGCCCCGTGCGTCGCCGGTCGTGTTCGACGCAGCAGCAGCTGTGCAAGTGCGCGCCGTTGCTGCTGGTGGAATGCACTCGTTGGCGCTCGACTCAGTTGGTCGCGTGTGGAGCTGGGGAGACAACACGCACGGGCAGCTCGGTGTTGGCTCGGAAGGTGGCAGTGGCGATTCGCCCGCTGAACTCCAGCTCCCGCGGAAGGCAGCCTCGATCGCTGCCGGCTGGGCTCACAGTGCGCTGCTCACAGACGCGCAGGAGCTGCTCACGTTCGGCTTCGGGCTGTACCACCAGTTGGGCCACGGCGCCACGCAGAGTCTCAGCACGCCGCTCGCGGTGGACGCGCTCAGCGGGCTGGACGTGAGTTGCGGCGGGCCGGTCATCCAAGTGGCGTGCGGGAGCTGGCACACGGCAGGTTCGTTCGGCTGTCGGGGCGAGCGCGGAGCGCAAGTCCTCTTGCGCTGACGCCGTCGCTCGCTGTTGCTCAGCGCGCACGGCGTCCGGCGACGTGTACACGTGGGGATGGGGGCGAGACGGCCAATTGGTACACGCCGCCTCTTCTGCTGCGCTTCAGCTCCAGGCGCGACCACCGAGCTGCTTGCCGAGTGTCGACCTGCTGACGGACTCGCCGTCGCTCGCTCGTGCGTTCAGGGCCACGGACGCTCGATGGAGCCGCTGCCACGCGTCGTGGACTTCACGGCCGGGCGACCCGACCCGGACGACCCGCGCCACCAGGTGGTAGACGTCGCGTGCGGCCCGCGGCAGACGCTCGTGCTGTGCGCGGGCGGCGCGCTGCTCTGGTGGGGGCGGCAGCCACCAGAGCCGCGCGCGGAAGCATGCAGAGAGCTGGGTACCTGCCGGCGCGTGGCACTGGGACACGCGCACGCGCTCGTCCTCGTCGAGCGCCAGGGAGAGCAGAGCTGACGACGAGTGGCATTTGATTATACAAGCGGCAAAAACCCACGGAAGCGAGCTTCGATGCATTGCGAGCCGCGCGGGCGGAGGAGCTCACATCACGACGCAGCTGCAGGCGCCGCACGCGAAGCCCTCGACCTCCTTCTCCGCGGCCGGGCGCTCACCCTTCTTCGGCGCGACGCTCGCGTTCTCGTAGCCCGCGCCGACGAGGTGCTCGGCCGCCACCTTGGCTTCTGCGAGCTTGTCCTCCACAGCGGACTCGGCCTTCTTGACCACCACGACCGCCGCCGCGGCTTCCTCCTTCACCTTATCGGCCGCGGCGCTCGCGGCGTCCTCGATCTTCTCGAGCGCCGCCGCCGCGAACGACTCGGCCTTCTTCGCACCGTCCTTCAGGTCCGCGGCGACCTTGGACGCCTCCTCCTTCACCGGCGTGAAGTTCCACGCCTCCTTCTTCGGCTCCTCCGCGACCGGCGCGACGAACGGCGTCGTCACCTCCTTCACCGGCTCCGCCACGAAGACAGGCGCCTCGACCGGGGCCGCGTTCCACGCCGCGTGGCCGGCGTCTGACGCGTCCGAGACCGCGGACTTGACGGCCGCCGCACCCGCAGTCGCAGTCACGGCGACCTTGGCGGCGGCGCTCTTCACCGAGCCCGTAAGTGACGCGGTCAGCGACTTGTCCTCCACCGACGACACGTTCCACGGCGACGGAGCCGACGACGTGGCATCCTTCACGGCCTCCACGGCGTCCGACGTCTTGTCCTTCACGGCCTCGACAATGTCCGACGTCGTGTCCTTGACCGACTCGACGGCGTCCGCCGCGGCGTCCTTGACCTTCTCGAGGAAGCCCGGCGCGTCGTCCTTGGCGTCCGACACCGCGTCCTTGACGTCGTCGACGAGGTCGGCCGCCTTGTCCTTGGCCTTCTCCGCGGTGTCCACGACCGCGTCCTTGGCCTTCTCAACGAAGCCCGGCGTGGCCGCCACGACGTCCGCCGCCGTGTCCTTCACCTGCCCCACCGCCTTCGTCACGTTCTCCTTCACGGTCTCCGTGAACGTCTTGTCGTGCACAGGCGCGGTGTTCCACGGGTTGAACGCCGCCGCCGCCTCGGGCTCCGCGACGGGCTCGAGGTTGAACGCCGAGACAACAGGCGCGACGACCTTGGTGGCCGCCTCCGTGACCGAGTTGAGCGACACCGTGTTGTTCCACGGGTCGTGCGATGGCGCGGGTGCGATGTTCCAAGGGGAAGGCGCCGCCGCCGCCACTGAGGCCGCCGCGGGGGAGCTCGAGTCCTCGCCGGTGGAGTCCGAGTCGCCGTCGAGCGTGATCTTGATGGACTTGTGCTTCTTGAGCAGCTTGGTCACGCGCTTCTCGCTCAGCGACCACTCGGGGTTCTGCTCCTTGAGCACGACCGAGACGCGCTTGACGCCGAAGTCCGGGTTCGTCGACAGCACCTTGGTGATCTCGGCGAGCACCTCGTGCTCCTCCGGCTGCGTCTTGGTAGCCATTGTGACTGGTGGAAGGTGGAGATTGAGAGAGAGCGAGAGCGAGAGAGTGTGTGTGCGGGCGAGCGAGCGAGCGAGGAGAGAGAGCTCGTGCGCGCGGGAAGCTGCTTCTTCGGGAATGATGCGCGGCGAGGAGCGCGCTCGCTTTTTCGAGGCTTTTTGAGTGGCGACCTCAGCCTCTTGGCTCCACTATACCACCTGCCGTTCACTTGGCGTTTGTATGGTTTGAAAAATCAGGGGATGGGATCAAAAAATGTGGTCCACGCCATCAAAATATAAGAAAACGGAATCCCCAGTCGGAAATGGAAAATGTGACGAGATAGCTCAAGCCAGACGCTCGCCTGCGGCGATGACGACGACGACGACGACCTGAACAGGCCGGGCGGCGCGAACGCGCGGACGGTGGAGTTGCTCTCGTTGTCGGCCTGCTGTCGCACTCGTGGACGCTACGCAGACCTCACGAACGGAGAGAGGCAGTCAGTGAACTGAACCTGCCACTGGCCCTGCGCGGCTGATTCGCCTGTGTTCGCGGCTGGTTCAGCCATCCGGCTGCTGTGTCGAGTGCGAAAAGATCCACACACATCCACCACACTACTCGAACCTCAAGCGACTCGAGGCGATCTGGAGGGAGGGAGTGCAAGGCAGACTAGCGAGCACCTGGCGGGACTGGAGCTGCGAGCAAGCAGGTCCTGAGTTGCTCAAACTGAGCGAGCGAATGCTCACGTTCAGGCTCAGCAGCCACGACCACTTGAGCGGTCGATCCGCGCCAGGATCTGTCGACTTGCCGCACTTGAGCTCGCAGGCGTACTCGCGAGAAACAGACTCGGACACCATTCGAGATCGCCACCAGCGCCGAGCTGGCGAACCGACCAGGAACTACGACCGATCATGTACTTCGGTGCGGCGTCGCGGCTTCGGCATCGCGATCGCGAGAGGGAGATCCTCATCGCAACCGATGGCATTCCCGTCGTGATTGATCTGTGAGCGTTAGTGATGGTGTCGCTTGCAGCAGCGGACGCATCAGGGAGGTGAACAAGGGCTCCCGGTGGTAGCGCCAAGATTTTGAGAAGAGCTGAGAACCGAGGTGAAGCACTGCCACGCAGTCGCGATAGGGTTGCCGTTCGCTTATCATACCGTGTCCGGGGGGGCTGCCGGTCCAGCGGCTTGAACTCGGATTCTACATAGCGTCCCGTCAAAGCCGACGCTCGATGCGCTAAAGCCCGTGAGCACGTCGAAAGGCAACGGATTCGTTGTCAAGCTACTCGCTAGTGAACGTCCGCAAGAGACTACAAAGAGTACGGACCCGGTGAAGGCCAAGATGTGTGCGGTCGCTCGCTCGTGCGCGACACATGGACGTGGATGCACTACACTCACTTCGTGTTCGCGCTTACGACGGTATTCAGCCACTATGTACTGCTCGTCCTCTACCAGAACGCGCGGCTTGGCAAGACCTGATGCATCGACGAGTTCGCATCGACCTCAAACCCGCTGCTCCACCAGGCCGATAGCCACGTGAGAATATGTGGACAAAGTTCTCAAGAACGCGTTGCCGTACACCGCACTGCTGAACCGCGGTGTAGAGCACCCAGTAGTTGAATTCGCCGTGTCGGACTCGAGGCTGCGTGTGTGTGGTGTGGTGTGCTCCGCCTGCCGGAGCCAACTCGACCCGCTCCGCATGCGGTCTCGGAGCACAGCCGCAGTCACCTCTACCTCACAAGTTCTCCGTTGCAGCAACAACGAGTGCAAGACCATCTGACACCGGGACGTCAACGCGGCGCGGAACATCAGAGACTTGGCGGCTCGAGTGATCGGCAGTCGGGAGCGCCCGAGAGAGCTGTGTCAGCGAGATGCAGAGCTCACAGTGCGTGGATGTGGGCGGGCGAGCCGCGGATGCGGTGAGTTTAGGATCGTGTCCACACGGTAGTCCGAACAAGCAGGAAGCGCGTGGAGCTCCACTCGGTAGCCCGTATGCGTTTGTAAAGCTGCAAAGATCGCATTCAGCCCCGACTTCACTTGAGGATGTTGACGTTCACATTCGCGAGATCGCGCCACGAGAGAGTGCTCGGATACACGAGTCGTGCGGTCTTCTTGACGTCGTTCGCGACCACGTCATACACGTAGACGTTCGTGAAGCGCAAGTGCGTGATTTTCATGGCGGCGATCGAGGGGAGGTCATTTGTCGCCACGAGGAACTTGTTGTTTGCAATCACGTAACCGTTGCAGTAGATGCCGTCCGAGGACGCGAACTTGACGCCCTTGATGAAGAGGTAGTTCTCGTAGTCTGACAAAACTCCGAACTTGGCCTGGAGCGCGGCACCGGTGGCGATCTCGAACATCGTGAGCGAGAACTTTTGCTCCTGCATAGCGCGTTCGTTCACGGACGACGCAGATGTTTGTGCATAAGTGCTCTCCGGGTAGAAGTACCGGTACGCTTTGCGACATAGGATGAAGACCAGCACGATCACGAGTGTGGTCGCGATCGGGAGCATGGACGCCGCGATGAAGCCCTTGGCGTTTCCAGTCATCGGGTGGATCGTCCACATCCTCATCGGCGAGATGTCTGCCAGCACGTCGTTGACCTCGACGAGTCCGAGGCTGAAGTCAGTCATCGCAAAGTTCACAATCGTAGTATCGAGTGCTGGAATCCACTGGATGAACTCCAAACGGCTCGCGAACCCGATCTCGAAGAGTACCATCACCAGCGCCGGGTCGATTCGCTCGCGAAAGACGTACCCGAGCACTGAGACGATGCACATGTAGACGTTCATGAGGTCAGCATGCATGAGTTCCGGGTGAAAGAAGAACTTCTGGATGCCAGAGATCTCATTCGCACCCGCGAGACAGAACTCCTTCAGTGTCCAGTATTCGTTGATATGCCACGAGACGAGCACGAGTGCCCCGCGCAGCAGCAGCGAGTTCGAGATCGACGCGAACGCGCTTCCGACCCAGATCTTGCCGTGGAGAAGGTTCCGATAGATCGCGATGTTGAGTACGATCAGCCCAACCACAGTCTCGACACCGAACAAGAAGTGGATGCCGTGCACCCACGCCCACGAATCGCGGAGGATCGGTTTGCCTTGCCAGTCCCAGTACGTGAGAACTCGACGTGGATCGGAATCCAGCACCCAGTACTGGTTCACAGTGTTCGCTTGGTCGGTCTCTGAGTCGATGTAGAACCCTGTGCGGCACGCTGTGAGCACCTCCTTCATCGCCTCCGTCGATCGGTTGTTCGGGATGCTGCGCAGCCGCCAGAATGTGTCGCTCGTGAGTTCAACGAGTTCGTACACTTGGAAGCTCGGCACGCGGATGAACGGGTAACCGGTCGCCATTACAAAGTGGTGTTTCAAGTCGGTCTGGCGCATGTCGTGAATCACCGTGAGCGTGAGCAACAGCCCAGGTCCTCGCTTGCTGCGGTCGTCCATGTAGTATTCTTGTGTGGAGAACAGGATGTGAAGCAGGTAAACGCGCTCCGTGTCTGCCTTGTTCCGCATCAAGTACACCACACGTGCAGAGCTGGTATCTCCGTAGATGATCGATGTCTGCGAGCAGTCGACGATCGGCGAGACTAACTCGCTCTGCTCGAGGAACGTGAGGTTGTACGCCGTTTGACGGATGATCCCGAGAATCCCAGGACGGATGAACTGGTTGCTGTACAATCTTGGATTGAAGTTCTCGTGCGAGCAGCCTGTGTACGAGACCGTCGTGCCCGAGTCGAGGTACATGGTTGTCTCGCGAGGCGTCGTGTCGTTCGCGAAGAGATTCACCACAAGCGGGCTATCGCGAATGCTCCCCGTCCCGGCGTAGCCGACGATGATCTTGGACGTGTACGCGTCGCCAGTCTTCTCTGGGTTGTCCATGCCGCGCAGCACGTGCACCGTCGCGTATGACGCTTTCATCGAGATGGCGACGTACATTAGCGCGGCGGAATACGCTGCGAGTCGCCGAAGCAGATGGAAGATCTGGTACAGCGTCACTCCATTCTGCTTCTCGTACCGGAGCAGATTGCGATGGGATCTTCGTTGCGACTTGCAGCACATCGCCTTCATTGCGTCGGCGAGCCCATGGTCGCGCGAGTCGTCGAGGGTGATCTCGGGCTTCGGAGTCACTTTCGCGTCGGCCGGGCACACATCTGGCGATCCGTGCACGTCGTGAGGGGCCAGCCCCCCACCTGGCGGCCGCGGCGCCACCATTGTCACCGCCGCCTTCACCACGTTTCCTTCCTCCCCCATCGCCGATCGATTGCGAACTGTTCACGAACAGTTAGTTTCATAAAGCAAAGTTATTTGTTGGAGAATATCTTTAGCACGGTGTCGGTGT
>JAASFS010000436.1:0-18271 GCA_023333865.1 Globisporangium perplexum | reverse complement strand
TCGCTCGCTCGCTCGACGTTCGCAGTGAGCTCTCAACCAAGGACGAAGCGCTACTGGCGACTCGGCTCGGCACGCTCCGCGCGAACGCCGAGATGAACCAGGTGCAGGAGGAAGCCGGCTTGCTGCAGCAAGAGAACGAGAAGCTGCTCTTCGAGAAGGCGGCGGCGACCGAAGAGCTCCTCGCCACCAAGATGTACTTGGCATCGCTGGAGAACGTGCGTTGTCGTTAGCAGGCGGTGTCTCGCTGGGTGGTTGACTGGCTGACGCTCGGGTCGCGTGGCCGCCGCAGGAGCAACGGAAGGCGAGCATCCTCGACCAGTTCGTCAAGAAGCACGGCGACCGCATGAGCCGCCTGCGCTCCGAGCCTGGCGCTGCTGCGGATCGTCGGCACGCAGCCGGCGCTGGACCCACCGAGCCCACGTGGCGGCGCGACGCCGCGGCGCGCGAGGGCGAGGACAAGGTGTTCGCGGCAGTCAAGCGGTCACTGCCGCAGCTTGTGCCGCTCGTCAACAAGATGCTGCGCCGGCTCGAGGTGCAGGAGCTGTCGCTGCGCGAGTTCTCGGAGCGCGAGGTGGACTTCATCAACCTGCTCGTGGAGCTCGTGTCGGACCAGCCCGCCGTCTCGCTCAAGCACATGATCCAGCAGGAGATGCTCAAGCTCGCGACCTGAGCACCGTTCCAACAACACCAACACCACCAACACCACCACGAGCGTCGAGTGAAAGCTCCGTCATCCATTAGTTCGAGAGCTCGTGCGTGACGCGCAGCTCGCAATCGCGGCGAACAGGGTCGGAGGGCTCCCTCTTTCTCTCTCGAGGCTCGGAAGAAGATGAACGGCGCTTAGTCAACGTTCGCCTGCGCGACGTCGGCCTCCGTGAACTTGCCCTTGGCGTCGTCGCCCGTCGCGCGGTTCTTGCGCTCGAGGATCTTCTTGCGGTCCTTGTCCAGCTTGAGCTTGGTGATCACGACCTTGGACGCGTCGAGGCCGATGGGCACCGCCTGGCCGTTCGACTTCTCGCGCACGACGCCCGCGACGTGGATCACGAACTTCTTGCGGTACACCGACGTCACGCGGCCCTCGCGGTTCTTGTGCGAGCCGCGCACGACGGTCACCTCGTCGTCCTTGCGGATCGGGATCGAGCGAACCTGGGGGAGCACAGCACGAGTCAGCACACCCACCACCCTCCTCTCGTCCGCAACTCGCGGCAGCGATCCCAGCCAAAGAAGCGCAGGCGAACTGCAGCGATCCCAGAGTCGACCTTGGAGCGGAAGAGCTCTCGAGCGGTGCACAGCAGCCGCCGAAGACGCTCCGCCGCGTCCGAAGGCGCTGCTGACCCGAGACCGGCACTTACGTATCACACGCTGCCATGAAGTGCCAGCTTGCGCTGACATGGGCTTACGGCGCTGAAAGTATAAGTGTGTCGGCCCGCACGCGGGCGTCCCACTAACTTACATTGTACTTGTTCTGCAGGTCCTTCGAGAGCGGCGCGCTCATGAGCACGCGGCGCTGCGTCGAGTGCGCGCCGAAGTGCGCCTTACGGCTCTTGCGGCGCGACGAGGAGACGGTCGAGTTGAACTTCACTGCTCGCGCATCGCAGGAAGAGGCGGGAAGCGTGAGTACGCGGGGCTTCGCATGGGGGTCATGCATGCAGCAGCAGCAGCAGCACACAGCGCGACGTACTTTTGATACGAGCCAAGAAAGAGATACTGGCGCTTGCCGCGCCGCCAACGCGCGATACAGAAGAGCACCAACTCGACATGCGAATGGCTGGCTGTCATTTCTACGTGTGGTCCACCCAAGCGAGGTGGTCCACACCATAACGTGGTCCACACCAATAGGAATGTCGTGACCTTTTTTTGTCAGATTATCATCACATCGATCAGCGAACACGTCGACGATGTCCGGGGTGAGGAAGCCGCCGCGCGCGCTCGTGACGACGGAGCTCCCGGCCTCGATGGTCGCGGCGGCGATCGCGGCATCGGCGGCTGCGTCCACGCCTGCGTCGTCGTCCGCCTCCTCTGCCTCTTCCGCGGCGGCGTCGCTCTCTGCAGCGCAAGCAACCGCGGCAGCCGGCGCGCAGTCGGCACCCTCGCCTGGCGTCCCGGAGCTGCGCATGCTCAAGCTGCTCGACCGCCACTCGGGGCTCTGCGTGTTCACGCAGACGTGGAAGTGGCACCCGCATGCGCACGCGGAGGGCGTTGACGCGCTCGTGCAGTCGTTCACGCAGTTCGCGCGCGAGATCGACGGGGGCGGTACGCGCGTTGTGCGACGCGGTTCTCTCGCCTGTTGGTGGTTGCTGCGCGAGCGGCAGCCTCACGAGCTTGCCTGGTTCTCCAGAGGTGGTGCAGGCGCACTTTAGCCCCGCGGGGAGCAAGAACGACCCAAAGTTCGCGGACGACCGGCGGCCCAGCAGCGGCCCCATGCAGTTCATGGTGCGCGTCTGAGGTGACTGGCGTCGTTCGTAGAACGAACCTAGTGGCGCCGGCTAATCAGATGTGCTGCTCGCTCGGCTGCTTGCTCGGCGCAGTCAACTGCCGGCGCGATC
Organism: Globisporangium perplexum; assembly: GCA_023333865.1. NCBI lineage: Eukaryota > Oomycota > Peronosporomycetes > Pythiales > Pythiaceae > Globisporangium > Globisporangium perplexum. Next base: position 15,725 of record JAASFS010000436.1, on the reverse strand, counting down.
ACGATGGTCTCGACGCGCACGGAGGAGGTGCAGGCCGTGCTCTTCCACGACCGCACGGTCTCGGAGCCGCTCACCGCGGCGTTCAAGGCGTTCCTGCAGCGCGTGCTGCTGGCGTTCGACCAGCGCTACCGCGACGAGCTCGCGAGTCTGCGCGCGCAGCTGCAGCCAAACGCGACGCTCTCGAGCGACCAGGTGCGGCTCCCAGCGGCGCTGAGTGTGTGGCGGGTGGCTCACAGGACTCCGCTGAACACACTACCCGCTCCTGTCTGTCGCTCTCTCTCGCTCGCTCTCTGAGCAGCAGCTCGCTATTGAGAACCTCTTCGGCGACTTCACGGCCGAGCTCACCGACCGCATGGTGCCCGAGCTCGACGCCGCGCTCCCGAAGCAGTGACAGAGCCGCCCGCTCTGTACAGTGTCTGTGCGTTGCCGCCGGTCGTCGTGCCAAGCCGTCTTCGAGCTCCCCGAGACTCTTCCTCCTCGATCTTCTCTCCACGCTCTGCTCGCCTACGCTTGGCAGTCGAGCGGAGCTCTCCGTCCGATACCGTCGTGGTGCGTGCGTCTCTGTCAACGCGCCTAGCGACAAGGAAGCCTCCGACGATGCAGTCTCGATAAGAAAACGCGGGACGGCGACCCACCTCCCGCTGCTCGATCGGTCGGTCGCCGTCTCTCTCTCTTGATGCACTGGGCTGCAAGTGTGGTTGCTGCTACTGCTGCTAGTCGAGGACGCTCTTCTTGCGCGGCTCGCGTTGCTTGAGCGGCTTGTCGCCCGTGGTGAACCCCCACACCTCGACGTGCACGCACGAGAAGTCCTGCGAACCCACGAGTGGCCGAGAGCTGAACGTCTCGCACGCTCCGGTCGACCCAGACGACAGATCGTAGTCCTGTGTACCAGCAGTAGCATGGTGAGCGTCAGCCAGTCAGCCAGTCAGCCAGTCAGCTCGACCACTGCAACCGTGTGGCACCAGTGCGATGCGTACCAGGAACAACCCGAAGCTCCCGCCGCCGCCCATGACGAGAGACTCCTCCGAGCACAGTTGGAAGTAGCTGTTCCGCCGACTCCACGGGTACTTCATGAACCCGCCGGCACCGCCGCCGCTGCTGCTGCTGCTGCCGTGGTGGTGGTGGCCTCCCTTGTGGCTGAACGTGAACAAGAACGTCTCGCCGTTGCCGTAGTACTGCGTCGCGCGGTGCCACTCGTCCGACACGTACCCTCCGAAGACGTTCCCCATGTCGTCCTTGATCACGAGCAGCGTCGGACTCTGCCCTCGCGTGAGCGTGAGCAGTGTGTGCAGCGAAGAGCCGTTCGCCTCCGAGCTGTACAGGAGGCACCAGCGGCAGAGCTGGCACGTGATTGGGACCGCGTTATCCAGGTGCGCGATGTGCTCCAGCGTCAGGATGTTCGACGGGTTCATCAGCTTCGTCGCGTACTCTTCCGGCTGGAACGTGAACGACGGCTTCTTGTTTATCCGCGGCGGGGATGGCGGTGCACCAGCGAGTGGGAGCGTGCTGGACGCCTCGTCCTCCGTCGATCCGTCGTCCTCTTCGTCGTCGCCGCACGGCGGGTCTGTCAGCAGCTTCCACACCTCCTCCCACTCCTTGCGCACGTCTTCGACCGAGCTCGGAGACGACTTGAGGATCTCGTCGAGCTTCGCCTCCGTATCGCAGAACACACGCGTGAACGACGCTTCCTCCGGGTTCAGTGAGCTCCAGATTTGATCGAACATCCGGAACATGAGGTTGAAGAGCTTGTAGAAGTACACCTCCTCGTCGAACAGCTCCCAGAACGGCTCGACCGAGAGCGCGACGATGTTGATGCTCGGGTGCTCCGGAGACGGACTATCGGTTCGGTTCCACCAACCACACACACGCACGCACACACACACAAACGGCAGTCAGTATCACTCCACGCTGCCACTGCTTGCTTGCTCACACCCGGAGCAGAGAAGCACGCACACGAGCTTGAGCAGGTTGATGAGCGATTCGCAGATCGCGGCAGACACGAGTCCAGCGTCGTACGAAGGCTGATCGGACGGAAGCGCGCGCTTGAATAGCAGCGGGAGCACGTCCGAGTCGTTCTTGATCATGTACGCGACCGAGCGCAGCAACAAGATGCCGCCCTTCTCGAAGTTCCCCAGGATCGTCGGGCGGTTGAACCCGTGCTTCTCCCACATCTCCACCACCGAGCGGTCGAACGTCGCATTCAATGACCCAGCGAAGCCGTTCGCCGAGATGTGCGGCATTCGTTCGAACGGATTCGACGTCGTGACTGTCTGCCGCCGCGCGCCGATGCCGATGTGCGTGCTTGTGCCGCTCGCTGTACGGAAGCTGGCGGAGCTGCTCGTACTCGTACCGCTTGCAGTTCTGGACGCGTTGGGGACGAGGATACCCAGCCCGAGCGCGTCCTCACTTTGTGTTGATACTGGCAGCGTCGATGCCGTCTCTGTGTCTTCCGCGTTCAGCTGCGCGACTGTGTCCTGTGCTATGATCTCCGGCATCGAGACGCGTTGCCGAGCCGGTGAAGGTGCCTTTGGAGTTGGTGCTGATGACGATGTGAAGAACCCGTCCCTGTAGTTGTTCTGGAAGCGCGAGCGCGCCGCTGCGTCAAGCTGCTGCGCGTTCTCTGTGAACACCTTCGTGATGTCTTCCAGGTACTGCTTGTCTGACATGAAGTTCACCTGGGGCTTCATTTTGAACAGTTGATGGATCGACAGCAGCGCCTCTTTCTTCGCCTCGAGTCGGGACAGCGCGTCCGACACCTGCACGCGAACATCCTGGAAGATCACGTCGTAGTGCTTGATCATGCGCTCAATCACCTGCGCGCCGACAGCCGCATACCGGACGTCTTGGTATTGTGAGTGGTTGCTCCGGCGCTGCCCCGACGGTCCTCTCAGCGGCTCATTCTTGAACGCGAGCACCGGCGCGAGCGTCGTCGACGCCGTCGCGAGATCCAGTCCATTGTGCTGCGCGTGCTCGGGCGACACCAGGAAGTGCATCATCGCGATCACCTTCTCCAGCACAACCTTGCAGCACACCGGCAGATCGTGCACGAGACACGTGATGTTGCGGATGCTCGCTTCCTCGTCCTTGAGTTGTCCCGACGCGATGAACGCCTCGTACTTCTCCGCCGTCAGCAGCGGCTCCGGCAGGTTCTTGAAGAAGTCCATGAGTAGCGCACCAGCTCCCGGCGCGTCCAGGTCTGGCGGCAACGCGCCGTCCGTCTCCACGATCTCGCGCAGCTGGTTGATGTGGACGTTCACCACCGTCGTGCGGAACAGGCGAGGCGCGTTCGGGTTCTCCATGAGGAAGTCGATGCAGTCCTGCACGAGGTTCGGGATCGCGAGCACCGGGTCGATGAGCGCGAACCGCGAGTGGTACGGGTTCTTCGCGAGGTACGGCAGCGCGATGCCGAACACGTGCTGCCACGGCTTGATGCCCTTGTGGCGGTGCGGGAAGAAGATCGACGACACTTCCACGCTCTCCTCCTCTCCGTTCGCTGAATCGCTTGCAGTGCTGCTCGGTGGTGGTGGCGGCGGGGGCACTGCTGTGTCCGTTGCCGCTGGCGCTGCTGCTGCTCCGTTCGAGCTGTCTGCCGGTGCACTCGCCGCAACTGGCTTGCTGTCGCTGGCAGCCTCCGCCTCCGCCGCTCCTGCATCAACGATAGGCACCGTCGGGATCTCCTTCGGCTCCGCGGTCACGAACGGGTCGTCGTTCACGCTGATCGCAAAGTGCACGTTGCGCGCGTCCATGACCATCTGCAGAAACAGTCCCATGCCCTCGCAGCAGCGCATCAGCGCCCACTCCTCGTAGCTCGACCGGATCACTTGGTCGCATTGCACGGAGAAGATGAGCTGGTGCGCGCATGCGCGACGTCGCGAACTGTCAGCCGATCCGCCAGCGCGACTTCTACGCAGCAGCTCGCACGCACCAAGAGCGTCGACTCGAGCGAGTGCTTGTTGAGCGCGATCTTGAGCCAGCACCGCGCCTTCCCATCGTCGCTCTGCATACCAGCACACACCAGCAGCACCACATCCTCAGCATCATCCAGCCCTGGACCACCGCCAGAGCCGCCGCGACGACCACCGTACGCTCGACAGCAGCGCGGCAGTCTGGATCGACTGCACCAGGTCCGCCTCATCGACCACGAGCGAGCTCGAGTAGAGTACGTTCCAGAGCGAGAGGTTCTGGTCGCTCTGGGTCCTGAGTCCGAGCTTAAGGCAGCTCTCGAGCGCCGCGCCTGCCGCGTCGCGTCGCAGCGTCAGCGTCAGCGTCAGCGCTCGCGGCGGATCAGACACGCACTCTTCCCGACCAATCGCTGACGCACAGTATTCGTGGACACAGGGGTCCTCCTCCGTCAAGATGACGTCGCCCGCATCCTTCTCGCCGCGCTCGCTGCGCTCGCCGTCGTCCGCCGCCGTCAGCAGCCGCTCGCGCGCGGTCTGCACGACGTCGAGTGTCACCTTCTTCATGTGCGTCTGTGCGCATCCAGCAAGTTTGTTAGCAGCGTGTGAAGTGGTGCAGCAGCAGCAGCGCAGTTCGAGGCTGCCAGGCACGCACGAGCGCGTCGAAGCGCTGGCGCAGCGAGTCGTCCTCCTTGTCTTCCAGTTCGAGCTTGGCCGAGAGCCAGTGCGTGAGCTTGCCGAGCATGGCGGCCATCGTGCGGCGATCTGCAGGCAGCAAGGTCGCGGCGACAGCGGCGGTGTCGACACCTTCACAGACAGACAGCGTCTGCTGCTCTTCCTTCTCTTGCTCACGACGAGCGAGTTTCGATCTGAGTGTCTAAATGCGGGACAAAGTGGCGACGAAATTAAGTTTTAGCCTTGGTGTGAGTATGCCGCATAAAGTCGGAGGTGAAGGATATTATCCCGGTGACTCGGAAACTGTATGCAGGTTGAAGCCACGAAATGGAAATCGGTGCAAAGAAAAGCAGGCGAAAATCGAGCTATTTTTAGCTCGGACACAACCGGATAGTGAAGAAAATCGGACAAATCCGCTTTTTCCCGCCAAATTGCAGCATAAAGTGATAATGAAAAATACCAGGGAGAGCTGTCCGATTCCCGCCATTTTTTCAAAGGCATTTCGATCACGAGCTACGATGGCGACGACGATGCGGTCGCCCGAGCGCGCGCGCAGACTCTTCGGAGGCGCCGATGACGCGTCCGACGCCCCGCTCTCCAGCAGCAGCAGCAGCAGCGAAAGCTCTCCGCCTATCAGCAGCACAAACAGTGTCGGGAGCGCCAGAAGCAGCAGCAGCAGGAACAGCACGAAAAGCACCACGAGCAGCGGACAGAAGCGCGCGAGATGCTCGCCCGACTCTCCGCCACCGTCGCCCTCAGACGCGACTGCGAGCGTGCGGAGAGCGGCGGCTGCTGCAGCGCGTAGCTTCGGGAGTCCCGGATCTCCGAGAGTGACGAAAGCGCTGTTCGCAGGCGCGGACAGCAGCGACAGCAGCAACGATGGCGACGACGACCTCGATGTCGACCACTACGACTGCGACAGTAACGGCGCCGGCGATGAGAATCGCGCGAGCACCTCGCCTAGCAGAGCTGCAGGCGTAGTGGCGAACGGAAGCACTAGTAGCAGCCCAAACAAGCGAGCTGCTCGATGCCGAGCGCGGTGGTCGGAGCGGTCGCATGAAGCGCACGACCGACTGCAGCAATCTGCGCTGCCGCTCCGCTGCCAGAAGCGACCACTTCAACGAAGGCTGCAGCCGGATGCGGCAGCTGAGTGTGTTGCTACCGACCGCGAACGGGCAGGTGTCACTCCGAGCAAGCCGAAGCGGAGTGCGAGCACACGCACGGGAGCGTCGCTGCCGACAGATTTCTACTCGCCGGAGTTGCGGTCGTCGACGACGCAGCGCAAGACCCGAGCCGGCCCGCAGCACCCGATCATCTCGCCGCAGGTGAAGGTGGTCGAGCCGGACGTGCCGGGCGCGCCGGTGGTGCGATCCAAAGCCATTTCGTCGGTGCCGGCGTCGCCGCTGCACAGCCCCACGACTGTCCGACTCAGCAAGCACATGACGGCGAACCTGTCGATGGCGAGCCCGGTGCAAGCGGAGCCGAGGACGCCGCAGAGAAACGCCGGCACGACTCCATGTACGTATCTTGTGTGAGGTGGGAACGCTGACGAGGTTTGGCGTGCACTAACGATGTGATTCCGCTCGAACAGCCCGCCAGGAGCTCCTCGGACGGCGAGAGGTGCTGGCGCAGCTCCTTCTTCAAGATGCGCAGGTGCGATTCTGCTACGCGCTCGCGTCTCCGAGCAACCAGCCTGGCAGACAGTGTTGACGTGGGTGTGGCTTTCAAACAGACCGAGCTGGCGTCGCCGTTCGAAGACCTCGAGACGCTGAGCTTCCTTGGCTCGGGCGTGTCTGCGGAGGTGTACAAGGCGCGGTCGATGCGCGACGGATGCCTGTACGCAGTCAAGAAGTCCAAGAACGAGCTCCGGAGCGAGCGGGAGCGGTATGTGTGCTCTTGGCTCGCGCTCCGACTGACTCGCTGTCTGGCTGACTGGGAACGAACGCACGCGCAGGTCGATGCTGCTGCAGGAGATCCGGATCCTACAGACGCTGTCGGCTTCCGCGACCAACTTCGCGCACGTCGTGCGGTACTTCCAAGCGTGGCAGGACAACGGTGAGAGCGAGTGGTGTTGAGAGTGCTCTGTGGCCAGCACATCATGACTTTGATGCTCAGACTGACGACGACGACGACGATCGGTGGGTGACGCAGGACACCTGTTTTTGCAGATGGAGCTGTGTGCGGGCGGGACGCTGCGGGAGTTCCTCGCGCTCCGAGAGAGCGTGGTGCCGCGCATCGCAGAGCCCGAGATCTGGCGCTTCGTCAGCGAGATCGCGTCAGGGCTGGAGGTTCTGCATCGCCACGGCGTCGTGCACCTCGACCTCAAGCCCGACAACATCTTCGTGACGGGATCCGGCAGCCTGAAGATCGGCGACTTCGGCATGGCGACGCGCGTGACCGGCGCCGCGGCGAGCTGCAAGCTGGTGGAGCTCGAGGGCGACGGCGCGTACATGGCGAAGGAGCTGCTCACCAGCCGGGAGCGCCTGCCGTCCGCCGACATCTTCTGTCTGGGCATCACGCTGCTGGAGGTGGTGACCGGGATGAAGCTGCCGGCGTCGGGCGAGCAGTGGCACGAGCTGCGCTGCGGGAAGCTCCCGGCGTTCCCGTCCGAGTACTCGAGCGAACTGACCGAGCTGGTCGCCAAGATGATGCACGGCGACGCGGCAAGTCGCCCCAGCGCTGCGTGGGTGTGCGCACTCCCCCGCGTCAAGTCGGCTCTCGGCAGCGCGCCAAGCGCGCGCTTCCTGACGGTGCGTCCTCGCTCGCTTTGGTCGTGTGTGTAAGGGAGTCTCGACCCCTCGCTGATATGTGAACTCGACGGCGTCGACAGCACGTCGCCAGGCAGCAGGCGGACCGATCGCGCGACCTCGTGAAGCTGAATCGCTCGGCGAGCTTCGTCCGGACGCCGCGAAAGAAGCGGCTCTCGTTGCTGTGAGCACTACCGTTGTGCCGAGCAGCCAGCCAGCCAGTAAGTCACGTAGCTCTTCACGTACTGCGCACTTAGCAAGGGATCGATCGCCAATGAGAGCCACGTGCGCCGTGTTCGCCTACTCGAAGGAGGTCGTGTCCGGCTTGGTGTCCGACCTGGTGTCCGGCTCAGCGATCGTGCAGACACTCTCGGTGCGCACGACGGACGCGAGCAAGACCGTCCGCGTGAGCCTCGCGGCGTCCGTCGAGGTGACGGGCATCGCGCAGAACCTCTCGGCGGACCCGCAGGTGACGACGACGCCCGACGTGCTCAACGTCTCGATCTCGGACGACGCGCTCACAGTGGCTGTGAACGGCACCGGGGACCTTATCGTCCATGCGCGGAGCAGCTCCGTGTACGCGGACGCGGCGTCCTTCCTGGCGCTCGGCGGCGTCTTCAGCCGCGATCTCGACCGGAACACGTCGATGTGCAAGACCTACGACGTGCCAGCGTACACCGGACGCGCGGGCTCACTGGTCGAGCAAATGGGAGACGTGCCGGTCGCGAGCACCAGTGGCGCTCCGAACCAAGCGCTCGGGGCGGCGTTGTCCGCTGTGACGATCTCCGTGCTGCTCTTCCTGCACTAACCTCTCTAAAACGTCAAATGCTGTCATTTTTGGTACAATTGTATATAAAGAGGTTTGAAAGGTCTCTTTATCAAGCCTAGCATGGCATTTTTTCACCAAGCGATACTGAGCGACGATGAGCGGCATGCGCGCGACCTACCGCTTCCGCGGCGAGCAGGTGCACGCGTTCGAGAGCTTCCCGAGCGCCGCCGAGGCGTCCAACGAGTACGCGCCGGCGGCCGACGAGCCGCGCCAGAACCACTCGTACTCGGGCAAGATGGACGGCGGCGTGGCCATGCCAGCACTCAAGTCCACTGGTCCGTACGCAGCGCTCGTCACAGCGCTCAAGGTGCGGCTTCTCTCTCTCTCGCTCTCTCTCTCTCGCTATGTGTGCTTCGTGGATGGCGAAGCACTGAGTTGCATCGGGATCGCTGGCAGCGTGCGAAGGAGGACAGCGAGCAGTTCCTCAAGGACAAGGTCGAGGGTCCCGTGCCCGCGAAGGTGTACGAGCAGTAGCCGCCAACGGAGTCGCCCATAACGCAGCAGCACGGAGACAAGCGGTCGATTGGCACTAGTTGACAGGCGCGACAGCGACACTCTCCTGCGTCCTCCTGACCATCATTCCACGCGCGCACGCGCTCACTCGCTGTCGCTGACGGCCGGCAGCGGCGCTCTCTCGAGCACGCGGTACGAGCGCTGCTGCTGTTGCGTACCCTTCGCGCGCTTGCGCTGCTTGCGCTTCTGCTGCGGCGCCGCCGTCGAGACGAAGAGCCGCTTGACGCTCGGCGCGGCGGCGCCGCCGGCAGGCAACTGCGTGCGCGATTGGCGCCGCGCCGCGCGCGCGTCCGCCTGCTTGCGCGGGTGCGTGCACTCGCCGCAGAACCAGTGCTCCTTCGCGGGCGGCAGCGTCTGCAAGTTCGTGCAGCTGCTCAAGCACGAGCGTCAGTATCCCATGCATCCGAGCGTCGTCGACACCACCACCACCAGCAGCAGCGACGCACTTAAGGTGGAAGGCGGCGGGGCACCCGTCGCAGCAGATGAGCTCGCCGCTGAGCCCGCAGCGATGACACGCGTCCTCGTTCAGGTCGTTCTGCAACCACAGCGTTCGTCAGCGTTCGTCACCAGCACTAGCAGCTCGAGACTTCGAGACGACGCACCAGGTTCTTGCCGCTGTACTGCACGCTCTTCTGCGTCTGCTGGACGAACCGGGTGATGCGGTTCGCGTCCACGGAGCTCGACGACGGGATCCGCGCGTTCCACTTGGACGCACCGCGCGCGAACGCCTTGAGCTCCGCGAACAAGCGCGCGCGCGCCGCGAGCAGCCCCCGGCGCTTCGGGGCGAGCCGCGCGAGCTGCGACCGTGACGCCGCTCGCATCGCTGGCGTTGCGCTCGCTGGCCGGGCGACGACACCCACCGTCGCCGCGAGCGTGCGCGTGTCCGCCTTCTTCTTCGGCTTCGGCTTCCCCCGCACCGGACTCGCACTCGCCGCCGCCTGCTGCGGCTTCGAGGGCTTCGGCAGCGACGCGAGGTCCTTACTCCAGTCCGCCTTGCCGTGGCAGATGTAGCTGTGCAGCGCGCGCATCGCCGGCAGGTGCTTGCCGGCCGTCACGCGCGCGTACCAGTTGCTCTTCTTCACCGCCCGCGTCGCCGCCCGCGCAGCTGCGTCGTCGTCCTCCGTCGAGGAGCACCACTCGGACGCCGGGCTGCTCGCCGACGACGACGCCGCGGACGTCTGCCTGGATGTGTCCGTGCAGCCGTCGTCGCTCGGCTCGGCGACCTTCGCACGCTTCACCGGCAGCTTCGCGTGGCTCAGGAACAGGCGGCGCTTCTTGTAGCCGTACGTGCCCAGCCACTCAGTGTCGAGCTGGGCCATCTTGAGCAGCACGAGCGACGAGACCTTCACCGGGCGGACGATCTCGGCCGGCACGAGCTCCTGCGCCTCGAGCTGCTTGTGCTGCGCCTTGGCGGACAGCGCGGCGAGCGGCACGCCGTTGACGGTCTTGAGCGCCGCGCGCTTGCGGCCGATCTTGCCGGTGCACGCCGCGGAGCCGCACTTGCAGTCCACGGCCTCGCCGAAGTGCGAGAAGTTGTAGTCTATTGTGATCTCCTCGTCGCGCTTGATGCTGCGGCGTGCGAAGATGCCGATGCGCAGCACGCCGCCGACGTTCCTGAGCGAGCGAGCGAGCGCCAGTCAGTCCGTCGGTCGCGTTGCGCTTAGAGCGGAGCGAGCGAGCGAGCGCAAGCAGGACGCACCACTTCTGCGTCATGCAGTTCGGGTCGCAGCTGTGGTTGATGAAGCGCGACTCGTTGCTCCGGTACCGCGCGTCGATGAGCGTGTCCTTGTCGAGCTCGAGCATGTAGAAGTGGGTCTAGCGCCGCACATACGCACACACGTACGACACGCTCCGTCAGCGCGTGCGCTCGGTCAGTGCGGCGCATCCTCCCAGACGACGACGCACCTCGCCCCGGTCGCGGTACTGGATCATGCGGCGCTCGCACTCTTCGTCGTCGATCACCTCGCCGACGTACTCGATGACGAACTCGCCCGCGCGGATCCCGTCGTTCGCGAAGAGCCCGAAGCCCGGGCCAGGGATGTACTCGACGCGCATGGACCTGCGGCACAAGGCAGCCGGCTGGCTCGTCAGCTCTCGCGAACGCGTCATCACAACTGACGCTTACACCCACACGCGCGCAACGCAACGCACTTGACCTCCCGCCGCTTGATCGCGCGGTTGCTGCAGAGCTCCGGGTCCGGCGCCGAGCACGTGTCCTCCGAGCAGCTGATGAAGAGCAAGCGGTTGTGGCAGTTCTCGCCGCACAGCAGCGCCGCCTCCGTGTCGCCCGCCGGCTTCTTGGTGGACGCGCCGCGCAGCCGGCGCTTGCCGCCGTTCGCCAGTAGTGCCTTGGCGGTCGCGATCTGCGCCTCGCGCTTCGTCGTGCCGTGCTTCGTCTCGGCGAAGCAGTTGCACTTGAGCACGGGCAGGTCCGCCGGCGGCGCCGGCTTGGACACGACCACGCACTTGGTGATCTTCCCGTAGTGCGGCGGCCGGTGCACCAGCTCGCGAGCCTGGCATGCAGCAGCAGCAGCAGCAGCAACCGCGTTGAGCACCATCCCATCGTACCCTTTCATGCTTCCTACCGCCACCCACCTCGATGTTGGCGATCTCGGACGCCGAGAACGGCAACTCGAAGACGCGCGGTTGTGGCGGCGGCTTGCGCTGCGCGTCGCGCGCCAGCGCCTCGAGGAACAGCGCGGCGTCGCTCGCGTCCTCCTCCTCCTCACGGTCCGTGTCCGCCTCCTCGTGCTGCTGCTCGGTGTCGCTCTCGGCGATCTCCGGCTCGGACTCGGGCTCGATTTCGTCCTCGATCTCGTCCCCGCGCGTGCGCTCCAGCGGCTCGGACACCGCTCCAGTCGGCGCGCGGCGCTGGCTGCGGCGCGGCGTCACGACAGTCGCCTTGGGCTTGGGCTTGGCCCTGGCTCGCGCCGTCGCCTTCGCCTTGATGGACGCCTTGGCGGCGGTGGCGGCGGCGCGTTGGCCGCTCACGTGGCGCGGTGTGCTGCGGCGCTGCACCATGCGACTCGCGGCGGCTCGAGAGGTGCGGGCGAGCGGCGAGATCGGAGACTGCGCTGCTGGTACTCCTTGGCTCTGCCTCGAGGCCTCGCGAGTCTAAAAAGCGCGTTTGAACTGCTGGGCGGGAAACGAAAAATGTAATTTTTTAGGGTAACCTGTTGATTGACAACCAAAGGTTGGATACTCAGCTCAACCCATGGCGTTCACGCGCTCGAGCGCGGCCGCGAGCGCCTGCACCTCCTCGAGCGCCGCGTAGTCCACCTGCGCCTTCTTGAGCACGCCGCGCAGGTAGAGCCGGCAAGCGTAGAGCGACTTCTTCGAGCCCTCGCGCACGTAGTCGTCCGAGAGGCGCACCGCGGCCTTGCAGAGTTCCTGCACCGCCGCCGCGTTCTGCTCCCACCCGGCGCTCTGCAGCGCGCGGCACTGCTTGAGGCGGCAGTCGAGCGCCTTCTCCGCGCGCCCGAGCCCGTCGTTGAAGTGCGCGTAGATCTGCCACACCTTGGCGTTGTTCGTCGTGATGGACGTCACGCGGCCGAAGAGCAGCGCGAGCTGCTTCTTGTAGTTGAGATTCGAGCGCGGCGGCGTGCGGTCCGCCGCCACGGCCGCCTCGTCCAGGTCCGCGAGGTCGTCGTCGTCATCGCCGTCGTTGGCCGCGGCGGCGCCGAGTGCGAGCGTCGCGCTGTCGGCGCCGTCCACCGCCGTCTCCTCCTCGGCCGCCTCGCGCAGGTCCTCCACGAGCTTGTGGTACTTGTCCGGGTACACGACCGCCTCGACGAGCCACGCGAGCACCTGATAGTCCACCGGCCGCTTGTGCTTCTCGCGCAGGTCCAAGTGCTGGTGCAGCGCGTAGATCGCCTCGCCGTACTTGTCCGTCTCCATGGCGCACACGGCGAAGTTCTCCCACATCTGCCACATGTGGCGCTTCTGCTTGAGCGCCTCCTGCAGCACGGAGAAGGCCTCCGAGTACCGGTTGTTGTGCATGTGGATCGAGCCGATGTTCCCCCACGCCTCGCCGTTCTCCGGGTCGAGCTGCGCCACACGCGTGAACGCGCGCAGCGCGAGCTCCCAGCGCTCGAGGCGCATGCTCATCGTGCCCATGACGAACCACGCGCTCGTGTTCATCGGGTTCACCTCGACGCTCTCCTGGTAGTGCGCGATCGCAGCCTCGTACGCGCCACTCTCGAAGAAGTGGCGGCCGAGCGACCGCTTCGCGCGCGCGAAGCGGTGCTTCGAGAGCTCCCACGACGTCTCGTAGTGCGCGATCTCCTGCGTCACGTCGCCGAGGCAGCACCACATGTACGGCGTCGGCGCGACCGCGAGCCGCTCCCGGATGAGCTTCTCCGCGCGCAGCGGCTTGTCCAGGATCTGGTAGCACTTGACCACGTCGTCCCACATCTCGAGCTCCTCGAAGATCTCGAGCGCCGACTGGATCACGCCGATCGCGAGGTACCGCTCCGCGAGGTCGCGCTTGAGCGCGTACCGCGGCGGGAACGCCAGCGCGTGCACGAACGCCAGGCGCTCGCTCGCCGGCGCCGCGTCCTCGATCGCCTGAAGCGAGTTCTGCGTGATCGTGAGGCGCGTCGTGTGCTGGTCCACGAGCGCCTGCATCTGCAGGATCGCGCGCTCGCGGCGCTTGGACGTCTCGCACTCGAGCCACGCGCGCTCGAGCAGCCCAGTGGAGTACACCATCCAGTTGTTCGGGTTCTCGAGCACGCGCGTGATGTACGGGAACATCTCCTCGCGCGTCAGCCCGTCGTTCGCGTTGCTGTTCTTCACGTCGAGGCAGAGCGCGAGCAGGATCACCTGGTCGATCACCTGCAGGTTCCCCTGGTCCGTCATCGCCGCGTCCTCGAACGCGATGTGCTCGTGCAGGATGTTGTCCTGGTCCACCTGGTCGAGGCTGATGGCGCGGTACGACGCCTTGCCGTCCTGCACCATGCGCTGCAGCTCACGCTCCTCCGCGGTCAGCCCGTCGTCACCGACCTCGGCGTCCTGCTTGCCGCCAAAGTCGGCGTGCGTGGCCGCGGCGGCCGCCGTCGCGTACACGGACGGCGCGCCGTCCGTCGGCGGCCGCTTGGACGCCGCCAGGAGCACCATCTGCGCCGTGCTCTTCTGCTGGAACTTGGTGCGCTTGCCCATCGAGCCGCTGAGCTGCACGCTCACACCGCTGAGCTCCTTCGCGTGCTCGAAGCTCCGCTTGCCCTGCTTGTTCTTGTCGAAGTGGCTCTGCGCGAGCCCCCACTCGACCTCGAGGCGCGCGCGGAAGTACTCGGACGCCGCCGCGTCGAAGAGCCTCGCACTGCGCATCGTCCGGAAGAACCCGCGGCGCGCCTCGAACCAGAGCGTGTTCGAGCTCTCCTTCGTGATGAGCAGGCGCTCGTGCGCCACCGCGGCGCGCGCGTTCCACCACGACGCAGAGTGGAGCTTCCCGACGACCTCGAGCAGCTCCGCGCCGACGCTCGGCGACGAGATCACGTCCTGCGCGGTGCTGTCTGTGCCGGCCTCGCCGACCGCGAACGACCAGTTCTTGTGCGTCGCGTTGCCCACGACGTGCAGCAGGCAGCGCCCGAGCAGCAGGAACTGCGGGTACTCACAGATCGAGAACGGGCTCTCGCCGTCCACCTGCAGCGCCACGAGCGCGTCGCTGTGAAGCTTCTTGTCCTCATCGCTGCTGCTGCTGCTGCTGCTGGCGCCATCGAAGAACCGCGCGGCGAGCACGTTGATGTCGCGCAGCTGCTCGGGCTCGAACGCCGGACCGGTGTAGTTCGCCTGCACGTACATGCTGAAGAGCGCGGCGCCGAGGAAGAGCACCTCACTCGCCGCGCCGAGGCGGCTCTCCGCATCCTCCTCTTCCAGCAACAGCTGCTCCAGCGCCTGCGCCACGGCCGTGCACATGTGCTGTTCGGCCGAGTCGCCAGCGCGGTCGCTCCCGCCGACGCGCAGCGCGAGCGCCTCCAGCAAACGCAGTCCACGCTCCGAGCGCACGACGTCCGCGTACTTGCCGTCGCAGAGCAGCTGCGCCATCTCGAGCGCGCTTTCGACCGCGCGTGCGGCTGAAGGCTCGTCCACCGTGCGGACAGTCGCGAGCGCGTCGGCAACCTGCGCGCTGCGGGTCTCGAGCACTGCACGCTCGGCCGCGAGCAGCGCATCCTGCAGCACCACGTGGCGCTCCTCGCCCACGTCCGCGACCGCGGCCGCGCTCACGCCGATGAGCTCTTCGAGGAAGTCGTCGTCCATTGTGCGGCTACGCGGCGAGCTGCTGCTGCTGGTGGCGGTGGTGGTGCTCGTCGACGGAGCTGCTCGACGCCTTCTCGATGATTGGCGTCCAGCGGATTGGAGGCATCAGGTGGATTGACTGACTGGACTTTCAAACAGCATGAGTCTGTGTCCTAGGATCAGTCTTTCAGGCGACTCGCGCTCAGTATACCTGCTGCCAAGATGGCGGACGACGACGGCGACGCGATGACGCCCGCGCAGCGCAAGCTCTTCGAGCTGCGCATGAAGGTGAACGCCGGTCGCAAGGCGAACAAGCAGGTGCGTGCGCGCGTGCGCCTGTCGCTGCTCGCGGATAGCGCGAAGAGCGGCGTGCTGACGCCTCGGACGTCTCTCCAGGAAGTCGCGGCGGAGCACGAGCGCGTCGTCAACAAGGACGCGCAGGCGCGCAAGACGGCAGCCGTCAAGCGCAAGCAGGTGCGTGACCCAGTGGCGATTATCTGGCTGCGCTGAGCCGGACAAGTAGCAGGCGGAGCGAACGCCAACGGTGGCTGCGCGGTGTCCACACTTGCAGGAGAAGAAGGAGGAGGCGGCGAGCGGCACCTCGCACCTGAAGGAGACGGGTAGGTAGCGAGGGGCTACTGAGTGAGATTGTGCGCTTGCGTACAGTGGGCTGACGTAGTCGGGTGTTGCTGTTGCTGTTGCTGTTGCTGCTGCTGGCATCGATGACAGCGGAGGTCGCGGGGGAGAAGACGAAGAAGAGCGCGCGCAAGGAGAAGCGCAAGGCGGCGTTCGGCTGGGACGTGTTCAACCAGGTGTGTGTGTGTGTGT
>JAASFS010000435.1:0-18287 GCA_023333865.1 Globisporangium perplexum | reverse complement strand
CTGCAATTTCCACAGAGAGTACACTGTTCAGGTATTTAGCGCATGTAGCACACTTTTATTCCCTGATTTCATTGAGATATCGACACTCAAAAGGACCATCTGGATGATACCGACGTCCTCGACCAGCACGAACGCGGCCGCTGCTGCTCCTGCGACGCCGGCCACCAACCCCCAACTGAAGCCGCTCGCGGGGGTTGCCGTCGTCCTGCGCTACCGACACGACGGATCCCTCGAGGCGCTGCCGCACGTCGCGGCGCTCGTGAGTTCGTTCCTGGACTATGCGATCCGGACCAAGTGGAGCTTTGAGAAAAGCGGCGGACTGCGGATGCTCAAGCGACTCACAGTCCACGAAGCAGCTCAAGAATCGCCGGCGGTGGTAGCGGGTTCGTTCTACCGCGCGTACTTGGCGTCCAAGGGACTCGTGGCTGCGATCGACCGAGCGGATGATGTGGACGTGGTGTGCTGGATCTGCTGCGAGTACTGTCCGAGTGTCGTGCCGGTGAAGACGATAGTGGAGGCGTCTCGAAACGACCGACTTGGTATGCTGCAGTGGTTGTTCGAGATACCAGCGCGTACACCCGAACGAGTTTGTTGTCGACAAAGCCCCCATGGCAGGTCAAGTTGGCGTTCTCGAGTGGCTCCTTCCTCGACTCGAAACCATCGGAGACCTCCCGAGTCTCATCTACACCGCGGCTACTTGCGGGCTCTTCGAGATGGTGCGATGGCTGCACGAGTTGCGCTTCCGGTCTGTCCCAGCTGTTCGCGGCGCCCAGTCTTCACAGGCTATCTACGCTCTTGGGTCTGCCATCGCAGGGGGGCACTTCGAGGTCGCGAAGTACCTCGCTGAGCAGCAGTACACGCTAGAAGACTGGCAGCGGCGAAACCTTTCATCGTGTGCGTGGAGCGGTAACGTAGAGATAGCCGAGTGGCTGCACACGCAGCGCTTCATGGACGACACCTCCGGGTGGATCAACGCAGTGTCGTCTGCTGGTCACCTCCACGTCATCAAGTGGATCCACGATAACCTACCCGGCGCCTCCTGCTCCGAGTATGCGATGGATGAAGCCACGCGCTTCGGCCACCTCGACGTCGTGCAGTGGCTCTACGCGAACCGGACAGAAGACTGCTCGACTGGCGTGATGGACAAGACGGCCGAGATCGGTCACGTCGACGTTGTCCAGCGGCTGCACGCGAATCGCACGGAACGGTGCTCGTCATATGCGATGGGCAAGGCTGACGAGAACGGCCACATCGATGTTGTGTTGTGACTGCACGCGAACCGGGACGAGTGGTGCACGACGAGGGCGATGGATGGCGCTGCCGCGAACAGCCACCTCGAGACCGTGCAGTGGCTCCATGTGCACCAGTTCGCCGGATGCACAGTAAGCGCAATGGACTACGCTGCGATGAACGGACACACCAGCGTCGTGATGTGGCTCCACACGAATCGGCAGTAAGGCTGCACGCCATGGGCGATGAACGACGCTGCGAGAGGCGGGCATCTGGAGATCGTCGAGTGGCTGCACGAACACCGCTCCGAGGGATGCACGACAGAAGCGATGGACTGGGCGGCAGCGCACGGACATCTCGATGTCGTGCAGTGGCTGCACGAGAATCGGTCCGAGGGCTGCACGGTGTCTGCGATGGATCAAGCAGCGCAACGGGAGCACCTGCAAGTCGGGTGGTGACTGCACGAGAACCGCGCAGAGGGGTGCACCCACCACGCAGCAAGCGTCGCGGCACAGAGCGGCCACTTCAAGAAGCTCCTGTTCCTGCATGAGAAGAACATCGCAGTCGCCACACAGGACGCAGCGATCAACGCCTGCAAGAGCTTCAACTTCGAGATCCGCCAGTGGTTGTGCGCAAACTGCCCGGAGCACGCTCACCTGTGGCGGATCGGTGTCCCCGGTAGGGTGGTGATGTGTGCGCGCGAGATGTTTCTCCAGAGCCAAGGCGAAGCCACCATCGCACTCCGGTGATCCTGCTTCTGGGTTTCACGCTGCGTCAGTGCACCACACCGGTCGGTCTCATCCGAGGCCAGAGCAGCATCACGACAGCCACGCGAGGCATCTCATGCACTTCATATCATAACGTTTACTTGACGATGCGCTGGATCGTCGGGCCGTACGTGAGCGACGCCGTCCGCGACTTCTTCGAGCGGTGGCGCCGAAATTTGTGCGGCCCGTCCACCATGTCGCTCAGGAGCGTCTTGCGCTCGATCGCCGAGTCGTCCCACGACGAACCGAACTGCTGCTTGCGGTTCACGCGCAGCACGCCGGCTTCGACGTCCGAGTTCGGCGACTTAGTGCCGCTAGGAGCGCCGTTCTTGCTGGGCGATGCTGACGCAGAGTCCTGAACGGACGCCTGGTTCTCCATCCGCCAGAACCACTCGCGCAGGTCGGCGCGCTGCTTGCACGCCGCCACGCACCGGAAGAGCAGGCGCAGCAGGTAGAACGCGATGATGAACGCCGACAGCACGATCGCGCACAAGATGCCGGCTTTCATCGTCGTGATCACCTCCCGGACGACCAGCATTTCGTTCTGTCGGCAGCGAGTGCGACGATGAGCTCCTACGCCGTCACGCACATATCACAGTGCATCCAGCGCAGGAAACGCACCCACAGCGCGATGTTCTCTCGCTGCACCTCCTCGAGGATCCGTCCGTAGCGATCCAGCGTCTTCTCGGTCCCCGACAGCTCTTTGCTCACTGTTCCCTTCTGCTCACTCCACCGTTCGTTCAATCGTTCGTTCGTTCGCCACAGAGCGCACAGCAGTGTCATCACACCAGCGCGAGATGTCCGAGCAAGACGCACCAGATCCGTCAGCAGCGCTCGGATCTCCTTCAGCTGCTCCGCGAACACGTCCTGGGTGGCCTGCAGGTTGCGCGTCGCCACGCGCTGCTGCGACTGGAACTCTTCCATCTGGCGACCGAACGCGCTCTGGTTGAGTTCGAGCGCTTGGACTGCGCACACGACCAACGACATCCCGAGCAGTTGGCGACCCACTTCTCCTCTCTGTTCGCACACAGGAGCAGACTACGCACTCTTCTTCGTGATCCGAACGAAGATGCTCTCCAGACGACCGAGTCCTTGCGGCGACGCCCCCGTGCTCCCGCCCGCCGGAACATGCACAGGCGTTGCGACGGGCGTCGTGTTGGCTTTGATCACATTCGCACTCGCCGCGTCCGGCGCTCCGGACGACGAACTGCTCGCTGTTGCGTTCGTGTCTGCGTCGCTGGTCACCACGACTGTGGCGTCCACGCTGGTCTGGTCGACGGGCTTGGCTGGGGAATCTGCAGCGGGCTTCAATCCATCGGAAGGAGGGGCAGCATCCGCAGCGGCCTTGCTCGCCCTCGCGTCATCCAGACGGCACAACCCCCGCTCGTGCCAGTACTTGTCGAGCTGCGAGGCGTCGTACAGGACGAGCATTGTCGCGTTCGTAGGAGACGGTACCACTTGGCACAGCCCCAACGCAGCAGCAGCAGCATCGCCGTCGCTGGTAGCAGACACCACTTCCTGATCCGACCATGCGTCCTCCGATCGGGAGGTACTCGTAGACGCCTCGGCGTCAGCCTTTGTTCCGCTCGGGGGATCCGTGACCTCGTTCGGCTGCACCGCAGTGGTTGCAGCCGGCGGTGGGGGAGCTGGGAGCGCGACCGACTCCAGCGCCGCCTCCGCGTCGATGCTCTTCTCGAGCTGCGAGATCACCTGCGTGAACGTCCGCCCGAAGACCCTGCCCATCCATCCAGCGCAAGACGCACACACACCCCAGAGAGCACGTTAGCCCACTGCATCTCTCGAGCAAGCCGCCGCAGCCGACAGCGCCTCACTTGAGCTGGCTGAGCGTGCAGTAGTACTCGGATCCGTAGTGCGAGAAGAAGCGCAGCTTGATGTAGCGCACATGCGACTGCGAGTCGAGCTGGAAGACCTGCTCGCCGCTCGCGTGCGCCGCCGTGAAGTTGCCGAGCACGAACCACGTGTCGGTCGGGTACGTGACGCTGCCGAGCACGAGGAAGTCCTTGACGGGCGACGAGAACTTCTCGAAGTTGGCGAGCGCGATTGCGTCTGCGTGCACGTCCTCCGAGAGGCTCACGACGACCCACTTGCGCGGCTTCTCGCACGGGATGAGCATGTACCGGTCCTTGTCCGGCACGAGCAGGTTCGTCGGGCTCTTGGTCTCGGGCGCCGAGTCCAAGATCGTCGCGCCGGCGTCCAGCGACGCGTAGTTCTGCCGCCGTCCGCGCAGCGAGTCCCGGTCCTCGACCTCGAACAGACTCGGGGGCAGCTCCACGCTCTCCAGCTCCTCCTCGCTGTAGTCGCGCGCTGCGCCGCCGCCACCGCCGCCTCCGCCTCGGCCCTAGCGTTCGTTCGTTCGTTCATAGCGCGCATCGTCAGCGCGCGCGACTTTGTCCGAGACAATGTCTCGGATTCTGTCGCGGACATTGTCCACTCGACCAACCTCCTCGGTCTCGGTCACTTGCTCGGGCGCCTCGGCCTCCGCCAGCTCGCGGTCGTCATCGACCGCCGTGGAGCTCTTTGTGATATGAGCGGAGGTAGCAGCAGCAACTGTGGATGGCGTGGTGGCTGGGCTCGAAGGAGCAGAGATGGAAGAAGGAGCGCTGGCGGGCAACCTGCTGCTGCTGGGAGTCAAGGGCGGGGGGCTGGCGGCGTCGTCGTCGCGCGTGACGATCGCGGCGGTGAAGACAGCGGCGAGCGCGGCGATCAGCAGCACGAGCGCCGCGAGTCTCCGCGCTGGAGCCGCCGCCGCCCTCCGCCTGCCGCTCGCGGTCGCTGTCCCCTTCGACGTCATGGTGCTTCTCGCGACGCTTTCTGCGAGTTTGGCCACGTTTTCGGGGTCCTGATTGGAGATGTTCTTCAGGCCATGCCGCTCAGATTAGGATAAAATAAATAGGACAGCGACGCGAAGCAGGAGATTGTGCCTGGTCATGTCAAATGCAAGAAGCGCAACAGGACCACCAGCTTCTGCGCGTGCGAGCATCACCGCCATGCAAGTCGGCGGGGCACTGCACGTGGTTGGTGGCTGTACGTCGCAGGTTCTTCCAGTCGAGTTGACCAGCTTTTCGCTGGGTCGATCCAGCGCGATCGGGTGGATCGATCGAGCGCCGAGAAAGGAGACCTGAGACCTGAGGAGGAGGTCGCCCGCACGAACGCTCACGCAGAACTTGGCGTCGCGGGCGGCACGCAACACACCCGACGGGCGGCGGGCGGCGGCGGCGTGTGCTCGCCAACCGGCGCGGCGCGGTGCCTTCGGGAAAGCCGACACCGCCGACGCGAGAGTGGGAGCTCTCGTTCGCAGGTATCGGACATCCGGGACGCCCACGCTCTTGACGCCTGGGTTTGACGCGTGCGTGTGCTCACGTCCCGGACGTGCGAGCATGCAGGCGGATACGCAGGACAAGCTCCGCGCGCGCGCGCAAAGGGGCTCAAGCACCATCCACGGTCTCGAACAGCTCGCGGGGATCATGAACCGGCGTCTCCAAACCTCACGCACACTCGAACGCCGCTTCTGTGCAGCGAGAATCTCAAGCAAGCAGCAGCAGCAAGCTCGCCAAGTCACATGCGAGCGGATTGCCGGATGCAGCCGCCAGACGGTAAGTCAGGCAGCGAGGCAGCGTCCGCGCTTTGACACCGGCAGATGGCGGAAGTCGAGAGACGCGGCGGCGAGCGGACTCCTCACTCACGCAGCGCTTTGGCGACACAATCCCTGTTGCGGCGCCATCGAACGGCGATCGGCTGGCGCGGACTTCAACGTGGCGTGGCAAGCGAACAGCGTTCGTTGAGAAGCAGAGCGAGAGCATGTAGCGCTCGCAGCGCGCAGTGAGCGAGCATGTAGCGCTTGAGCTTGCAGTGGTGTCGATCCTGGTGCTTGGATTCTTTACATCTCGGCTCGAAATTCGAGTTCAAAACTTGAACTTGTACAGTACGGCGTACAGTATGGAATATTTTCGGAAATCGGAGCAACTTGTCGACGAACAGGCATAGTGAAAGCCAGTGAGTAGCTCGAGCATACTGAAACCTAGATAGACTACTCATGGCGCAAACACGACAAAATCCAGAAAACAAACGCGAAATCGTTCGATATTTAGCGAGTGTGAAATAGTAATGCACCAAGACTGATACGCTTGTCCACTCTGTTGAGTCGCAACGATGTCCAGGTTGCCTCGCTCATCATCTCGGTTCCTTGCTCGCTCGCTTGAGGCGCTTGTTGCCATTGGTGCTGTTCTCGAGCATACATATCTATGAGAACGGAGGATCTCCACGCAGTGGCGCTGCTCGCCACGCCGGACAAGTGCGCGCGCGCTGATTGCACTACGGGGGCTTTGGGCTTTGGACAGCCGCTCACATCTGGGGTATCGACCAAAGCGCGAGCGCTCGCTCGCCGCCTTGATCCACGCATGGTGTTTGTGCGCGAAACTCCTTGCCAGGTGCCAGCAACAGCACATGCAACACGAAGTCGATCGAGCCGGCGGAGTCGGTCAGGCAGGCAGCTCTCGTGCGCGACTTGAGCGTCCTTGGCGCACACAGCGGATCGGGTGGCTGTCGGGTTATCCGAGCTTGAGACTTGGGTTCTCCGAGGAGTCACACGGAGGGCGAGCAAGGAGTCGAGAGTCGAGAATCGAGACTTGAGAGCAAGAGCACGCTCGACTTACCGCGCGAGTGAGTGCCTTTCGACCGGCATGCTATGCAGGTTGGAGGAGCAGAGGCGGGGCGAGTCATCCACGTGTGCGTATATCGGAGCCTCAACTCCACTTGATTCACGCCTGCAGTTCTCGCTCGCTCGCTCTTGCTGTGACTCTGTTATTGCTAGTGACTCACAGCAACTTGTGGAGACTTGTGTTCTGGTTGCTCGTGTGCTGCGGACGCCGCGCCGCATTTCGCTCTCACGACGATGGCAGGCAGGCAGCGCCCGCAGTAAAGCGAAGGCTTTGCGCAAGCAAACGAGCGCTCGCCTCGAGCGTCCTTGTCGGAGAAGCAACCATGTCCGAGCGCCATCCAGATGTGTAAGCGACTTCGCGCTCTCTCTCTCTTTCTCGTTCGCGCGGCTTGCGAGCGAGCTTTTTGAGCAAGCGAAGACCGAGCGAGCGAGCGAGCAAGGGAGAGTGGCAGCGAAGACCCACTTTTTGCGAGAGGAGGAGCGCACGCGGACGAGGAGATGTGGTCCATTCTTCAAAACTGGGTTCGCGACTAAGCTCGAGTGCTCGACGGTGCTTGCTCGATGGACAGCATTCTCGCAAGAGCGGTGGCGGCGAGCTCGAGCGTGAGCGCGGCGGATCAGAGCAGGCAAAGCACGCTGCGCATGCACACAGACACACACACTCGAGCGCAGTCGCTGCTCGCAACGACGCACACACGGACACAAGAACGCCCGGGGTCGGCATCTCAGAAACATGCGCCTCCCCTTTCGAACTGTATCGACAAGGCTGTTGATGGTGACTGAGAGTGGCACCGGCGCTCGACACACGCGGTTCCCGGTTTTTAACACGAGCAGCTCGTTCTTCACGCGATCCAAACCCACTCACACAAAGCGCACACAGAGCGAGCGAGCGAGCCGACCAACGAGCGCGCGAGCGCCACCGTCGACGCGCACCTTTCCTCCTCCTTCGCTCGAGCTCGTTCTGATCGCCGCGCTCTGGGTTGCTGTTGTTCCTGGTGCTGAGTCTGTATGAGGCGGGTGGGGTTGGGCACTCGACGAAAGCGGCGCGCTCGCCTCCTCGTCCATCCAACGCCGGACGAACTCGCATCACTCGCCAGAGTTTGGTCGACGAGAACCTTGCTGGTGCTTCGAGCATGTGAACAAACCGGTTCAATGTGAACAAACAGGCTCGGATGTGAACAACTATCTCGGTTCACTTTCGCTTCTGCACGAAACCCTCCCTGGCTATGCGCACCCATGGCGGCGACGAAGATGCGCACGAGAGCATCAGCAGGCAGGCGGCGCGATCGCCGGCGTCGAGAAGAGCAGCAAGCGGCGCGTGAGCGAATGCGCGCGTGTGCTGCCTGAGAGAGCGAGAGAGAGAGAGAGAAGCCGGCGAGGCGAGCGGCGTATTGAAGCGCGCGGCAGTTGGCAATTCGCGCGCGCTCGAGCACCCCACCACTCCACATCACCCGCACTTCCGTCGTCATGAGTCTGGCAGCACCGCCGCCGCCGCCGCCGCCGTCGACGTTCACGACCGAGGAGATATCGATGATTCAGGAGCTCTTCCTCTCGCATCCGAACCCCAACAGCAGCAGCAGCGCGGCCGTCGGCCTCGAGCCGCTCAAGATCGTCGTGGACGACGCGCTGCTCTCGGAGAAGGACCTCCAGATCTGCGACGTGGCCATGGTCGACGCCGCTGCCGCGCTCAAGGCCGACGAGCTGCTGCTGGACGACGCCACGAGCGTGCTGCTCTCGCCCATCGGCGCCGACGACTCGTTCCTGACGCAGTTCCTGCTCGTGGACGAGAAGGACGCCATGGCGGCGTTCTACACGGAGGCCATCGACCCGTTCGAGTGCCCGTCGCCCATCAAGGTCGAGGCCGAGAGCGTCGCAACGGCGCCGCCACCACCGACGAGCAGCTGCAGCTCACCGCTCGCGCGCGCGAGCGACAAGACGCTCGAGAAGCTGCGCGCCAAGGTCGACGCGCTCACGAAGATGTACTACACGCGCTGCCATCGCCTGCAGGCGGGTGGTGCGGCCGCCGCAGCCGCCGACGCGCCGGTCGACGTCGCGCGCGTGCAGCGCCTGCACGCGCTCGAGAAGCTGCAGCGCGTCGCCGCGCACCTCGCGGCGGCGAACGCGCAGCTCGTGTGCGACACGACGAGCGAGCGCCAGCAGCGCGCGGCGTTCGCGCACTCGCTCGAGCGCGAGCTGAGCGACGCGGCGCATGTGGCGGCGATCCTCGCGACCGCCTCGGAGGCGGCGTGCGCGGCCGCCAAGACGCGCGCGCTCGCGCTCGCCCGGGACGTCGCGGTGGCCGGCGACGCGTGCGAGCTCTTCGGCTGGTCGCACAAGCGCGACGTGAGCGATGGTGACGCGCACGCGCTGTCGTTCCGGTTCGAGAAGACGTTCACCACTCCGCTCGACGCGGGCGACGTGGCGCGCAAGACGACGGCGCTGCTGAGCTCGTCCGAGGCGCTGAGCGCGCTGCTCGGCGCGCCGGCGGCCGTGCGCGCCGTGAAGCCGCTGGGCGAAGGCGCCGCCGTCGTGCTCTACGACGTGGCGCAGGTGGCGGCGGCGCGCGTGGACCGCGTGCTGGCGCTGCAGTTCCGCGAGGAGCTGGGCGACGGCCGCTGCCTGCTGGCGTCGGTCTCACTGAACCCGGCGGCGCTGACGCCGACGCCGTCTGGCGAGCCGAGCGCGCGGTGGATGGAGAGCTGCGTGTGGCAGCTGCTCGAGCCGCGCGGCGAGTGCGCGCACGCGGTGACCGTGGGCGGCCGCCAGGAGTGCGCGTCGGCGGCGGAGGCGCACGCCGTGGCGGTCGAGCACGCCGGCGCGCTGGTGCGCTGGGAGGCGGCCGTCGTGGGCCCGGCGTTCCGCTTCTAAGGAGCTCTCGAGCGTGTGCACTAGTTAGGATAGAGAGAGAGAGAGAGAGAGAGAGAGAGAGAGAGACTGCGGCGCAGTACACGTAACTTATTCACCACATCTTGGCCAACGCGTGCGCGTCAGAGATCTACGGCGGCGGCGCTGAGCGTGAAGATCTCGAGACCGGAAGGGTCCACTTCGGCATCTCCGGCGCCGTGCACGAGACGCATGGACGGATGGATCCGCGGGATCCAGATCCTGAGCTGGTGCGCCTGGCGCCATCCGCGATCGCGGAGTTCGATGGTCTCGACGCCACTCGGGTGCTGGGAGCCGCTCGCTGCTCGCGGATGAGCAGGAAGACCTCAGCAGGAAGACAGCAGGAGTCCTTCCTCTCGCCACGGAGCAACGAGACGACAGTGACGCCACTCGCACCCTCTCCGAAGTTCCGCGCCTCCGCAGGTCCCGTCTGCCAGTCACCTCGCTGAGAGCGCGAGGTGTTGCGGCGAGCCAAACCAACCAGAGCTCTCGCTGCGGCTGCTCGAGATGCCCGCCGGCGCCCTCAGGAAGCCGACCGACCACGAGGGACTCCGCTCCTGCGTCGCGTACCAAACAAGCAGCGGCGGCGACGCTCGCTCGCTCGCTCTGCTCTCGCAGCTCTTCGCTCTCCGCGCCGGTCGGTCGGTCGGTCGCATTCAGGTTGCAGCGCGGGTCGCGGTGAGCAATCTCGCGAGCCTTCCCGCACACGCATGTGACGAGGCGGCGGGACATCAGAACCCGAGTGACTTCGCGTGGCTGGTTGGCTGGCTGGCGTCGACGCCTTCGCTCGCTTGAAGCGCGCGGACTCTCGACCCGCCGACCGCCTGCCGCTCGGAGTCGAACGAGGGGGTTTCCAGGTGCGTGCACGCGCACGCACCAGTTGTGATCCACGCACACGCACACACACGCACACACACAGCTCGAGAGCTTGACGCCGGGAAACAATCTCCTCGTCGACACCGTCCGCGTCGTCGTCGTCGATCGCCGCAGAAGGAGATGCGACTCGCGCCAGCGTGGGACGCTCGAAGACATCGCGGGCGGCGAGAATAGGGGCAAGTTGAAGCGGAGGGCTCGTGGCCGATGGACCTCGTGGCCGATGGCGAACGGGTGGCTGCGCTCGCGCGCGCCGGCGCCGGCGACGACGTCCTCGAACTCGCGCTCCTGACGCTGTGGCGGCGCCTGCTGCGTCTGCAGCAGCATGGAGAAGAGCTCGCGGTCCCCGCCTCGACCTGCAAGCTCTGGGGGCGACTCGCACGGCTCCTCTTCGCAGCGGACAGCGGCGTCCAGCGCGCCGCCGCGGCAGTCGCGCGTGCGGCTGCGCTGCTGCCAGCACTGCGTGAGAGCCTCTGGCGCAGTGGTTCGTGGTGGCAGAGCGTGCTCGGGAAGCTCGAGGACTGCAGCGAGGTGACGCGCACCGACGCGAAGCTACAGCCGACACTGCTCGAGGTCGGCGAGCAGCTCCTGCTCGCAGTCGGCGCCTTGCTGCGCGCTCAACTGAACGCTCCAGACGCAGACGCCCGCAATGTTCGCGATGACGAACGCGCTCGAGAGGCTCTTCTGGTGCTGACGCGGCTGTCGTCGTCTCGCTCCCAGCCGCGAAGACTTGCGATCTGTGCGACGACGGAGCTCGTGGAGCTGCTCCGACACCCGACAGCGTCGGTGCTGCAGACGCTCTCGTCGAACGGCTGCGAGAGTGTCCACGAGATCGCTGCAGAGCTCCTGCTGAGCGCACGCGACTGCGATGCTCACCGCAGCAGCTCAGACACAGACACGATGCGAAGCAGTGAGGAGAGCGAGGAGCTCGAGCTCCAGTGCGCTCGCTTCGCGGTGCTGCGAGCAGCCGACGCTCACGACAGCACAGCGCTGAGCAAGATCGATGTACTCGCGCTGGGCTCGCGCTTCCTCTCGCACCGGCACGCAGTGCTGCAGGAGCACTCGCTCCAGCTGCTCCTAGCTACGGTGCTCCAGCAGCACGAGCAGCGCAGCAGCGCGCTGTGCGCCGGCATCCGCCTCTCGGGGTTGCTCATCTCGGTCTGCTGGCTCATGGGCCACGCTCGCGCCGCAGTCGCTGCCGCCGCCGGAGAGCTCCTGCGTGCGGTGGTCGAGCACTCGCCTGCGACCGACGTCCTCCGCGCGCTGGTCGAGCAGGGTTGCGCCGTCGTCCTGAGTCTGCTGTCGGCGAGCGAGAGCGGCGTCGACGACGATTGCGAGAGCGGAGCGCGCTGGTGCTGCGCGCACGTGCTGCAGTGGATGGCGGCCGAACTGCTTCGCGAGCCGGGAGTGCTGCGCGCCGCCGCGAGCTCCGTGCTGCGCTCGAGCAACGTCCTCCTGCAGAAGAACGTGCTGCTCTCGCTGCTGCTGCTGAGTCGGAGCCGCCCGGAGCTCGCGCTGGCGCTGCAGCAGCCGGATGATGATGACGACGACGACGCTGGCTTCCTGGACGGCGTTGTGCGCGCGGCGATCGACGCGAACGAGGACGGCGCGCTGGCGGCGATGCTGCTCGCGGCGGCGCTCGGCTGGTGCGACAAGAGCTCGGCGCTCAAGCTACTGGACGGGAGCCACCGCCGGCTCCTCCCGGGCTCCGAGACGCGGCGCCAGCCCTCCGGTGGCCACAGCACCATCCCGCCGCTGGTCGCGATCGTCTGCGGACAGAGCCCCGCAGTCCGCGCCGACGGCGAGCTCCTGTACACGCTCAGCGCGCTCGCGCGGCGCCAACTCGACGCGTTCGCCGCGCAGCAGCTCCGGCTGGTGCCGCTCCGAGGCGAGGGGGCTCCGACCCCGACTCCGGTGCTGGTGCGCGTGGCCGGCGGCTTCGATGCTGCCACGGTCGAGCGCTTCGTCGACCTGCTCGCCAAGTCGCAGCAAGAGGCGGCGGCGGCGCTGGCGCGGACGCCGGTCGCGGAGCTGCTCGCGCTCCTGGCGCTCGCGAAGGCCGCCGAGTGCTCCAAGTGCTGGCACTTCGCCTCGTTCGCGGTCGCCCGCGCGCTGGACGCGAGCACCTGCGCCGATGTGTTCGCGTTCGCCGTGCACGCTCGCCACCCGTCGCTCATGCTGCGCGCCGGCCGCGCGGTGCTCGAGAGTCGCGCATGCTCGACCGCGCAGCTCCAGGCGGCGGCGTTCGCGCTGTACCGAGAGCTCTTCGTCGGTGCTGGAGCTTCGAGAGACCGGTGACCACCAGTCGGCCGTTGCGATGCTCGACGTCGCCACGCACATGCTGCAGCTGCTGGAGCAGGCGCGGCGCCGGGACGCGCGGCCGGAGGACGCGTCGTTCCTGCCGCTCGCGCTCGCGCTCGCGAGTCTGCTGCACCAGCTGCCGCCGGGGCTCGCGCCGCCGTCCGGCGGGCTCTCGTTCCACCAGCTCGACCGCCTCCCGCCGCTCGTGCTGCACCACAAGCTCGAGGCGCTGCTCGCGGACGGCGACCCGGCGAAGGCACTCGGCTTCGTCGCCGCACTCGTCCGGTACGTGCGGCTCTCTCGCGCGCTGCTGACGCTGCTGAGCGACCACCTCGCGCAGCAGACGACGGCGCTGGAAGCCACGCAAGGCGTCGTCGGCGCCGTCGTCGACGCGCTCGCCCCAGACGACGACGACGACCTGGAGGCGGCGAGCAGCGACGACGATGACGATGACGACGTCGACGCGGCTCGAAGCACCGAGACGAAGCGCTCGACACCTGCACCGCGCAAGCAGAGCAGCACGCTCGAGCCAACACCGACACCGGGCACGCTCCGAGGCGTCCACGCGTCCGAGGCGATGAAGCGTGCGGTGAGTCGCGACGCGGGCGACGGCAGCGCCGTGCTGGAGCTCATGCGCAAGTACCCGGCGGACGAGCGCGTGCAGGCGAAGGGCGTGCGCGCGCTTCAGCTCGTCATCCGCCAGCTCGGCATCCGCGGCGCGGGTCGGACGTCGGACGGCGGCGATGCAGCAGCTCCTCTGCGCGACGCGGTGGAGCTCGTCGTCCGCAGCATGCAGCAGCATCCGGACAGCGTCGCGCTGCAGCGAGACGCGCTGCTCTTGCTCTCCGAGTCAGTGAACCAGGACGCTCGGCACCTCGCGGTGGTCGCGTCCGCGGGCGGCATCGCGGCCGTCATGGACGCCATGGCGCTGCTCCCGGACGACCCGGCGGCCAGCGTCGCCGCGCTCTCAGTACTCGCGCACCCGCTGATCGCAGGTAGGTGGTGCTGGTGCCTGGGAACTTCGTCGACAGCCTCGCGCGCGCGCTCTCTCTCTCACGCGCTTGCTCCCCCGCTGTAGACGACTCGGTGCTGCGCGTGAACCCGGAGAGCAGGCGCCTCGTGTTCTCGGCGATGGCGCGCTTCCCGCTGAACGAGCAGCTCCAGGGACTCGGCTGCCTCGCGCTCGCGAACCTGAGTCTTCGTCACGGTAGTCTGGCGCCTCGACCCGACTCCATTCACCGCTCATCGCGATGATGCTGACGCTCTCCTCCTACTCGTCCTCGCGGGTGGGTGTGTCGTGGGGTCTCCTGCTCTTGCCTGCAGACGAGAGCATGCTCGAGATCGTGGCGAAGGGTGGGCTTGAGACGGTCGTCGCCGCGATGACGCGCTTCCCCCAGCACGCGATGGTGCAGGCGGCCGGGTGCTGGCTGTTCGGCATCGTCAGCGCGAAGAACGGTGAGAGAGCTTGTGAGTGAGTGGCACCCGTGCTTCAGCTGCCACCTCCGGCGCTCAACACTGTTGCGCTGCAGACGAGATGGCCACCGCGTGCCTCGACGCCGGCGCACTGCCCGTGTGCGAACGCGCGCGCGTGCGCTTCGCCGCCGACCCGAAGGTGCAGCAGAACGCGCTCTTCGCGATCCACAAGATGGCGCCGAGCGACGGCAGTAGCGCGGCAGAGCCCAGCACCGTCGGCGCCGCGGCGCAGGAGTGCGCGGTGCAATGATGCCTGTCGTCCATTCATCCATACACGGTTACCAGCTCACACGCTCACGCGCACGGCCGCGTGATCATTGCGTACTCGAGTCGGCCCTTCGCCAGAGTCGCGTCGCTCGAGTCGATCGCGATCTGCACGTCGTCGTCCTCGAGCCGCGCTTTCTGCGCCGCGATCGTGCTCTCGAGGCGGATCCAGTACGATTGCGGCGCGCTGTTTCTCGCCGCCGACGCAGTCGTGTTGCCGGTGGCGCTGCTGCTGCTGCTCGGGCACGGCGTCCACGCGACCGGGTCAAAGTCCACCCCCTCGTACACGCTGTCCATGAAGCCGCTGGAGAACGTGCGCTCGGCGACCAGCCCGTGTGCTCCGAGCATCGCGTAGGACGCGCGCAGCTGCGCGAACGTCTCGCTCGGCGCGGCTTCGGGGACGAACGCGAAGCCGCGGAAGTCGATGTGCACGATCCCGATCGACATGCCCTGCGCGTAGAGAGAGGGATAGCGAGAGAGAGAGAGAGAGAGAGAGAGAGAGAGAAGGTGAGTCGATCGCGAACTGACGAACTACACGAGACGCACACACACGCACCGGCTCAACCGCCAGCTCGACGGTGACGAAGCACTTCTTCCTGTCGCGCAGCACCGCGCGCGACGTCTGCGCCTGGAACGCCGAGAAGAGCACCGAGAGGGCGAACGATGACTCGTCCGAGCTGTTGACGTGCGCGAGCGAGTTCGGCGGACAGCCCGAGCCGTGGTACTCGGGTCGCTTGACGCGGCCGCCGCGGAACTTGCGGTGCAGGCTCCGGTCGAGCGAGAAGTGGCGGCTCTTGCTGCTGCCGCGCTCTCTCTCCTTTCGCGGTCCTTGGCGCGCCAGCACTGCCGAGTTGCTCGGACTCGCGACGGCGAGCATCACGAGCAGGAGCAGCGCGCTGCGCTTCGTCATCGCTGACTCTGTCGGGGTCCTCGGGTCTTTGGGTCTTGTGGGGTCTTGGAAGGTGCTGCGCGCTGCGCCAGTCGGGGTGTGGTGTGAGGACGGAAGGCAGAGCGAGCACCGTTCTCGCACTAGTCGCGCGTATCGTCGCAGAAGCGGATCTCGACTATCGACTCGCAGAGCAGGGCACCGCCCCACCAGCTTCGACTCCACACACGCGCACCCACGCAAGACACGCACGACACGAACGCTGCAACGCACATTCATAAATACTGACGCCTACCTCGCGGGAGCGACGGCACTTGTCTCGCGCACCGCACCTTCACCGCTGCCCCCGTCTCCCCCTCTTCGCTGCACGCGTCGATGGCGGTCTGGATCCTCATATCGTAGGAGCCGCGGACTCGCTCTCGCTCTCCCGACGTTCGCCCCGCGTGCGTCACCCGAAGAGCGCGAAGAGCGGCGCGACGGCGTTGCTCTCCCACCGCAGCAGCGCCATCGCGATCTGGTACTTCCACCGCACCGCGTGCTGCGCGCTCTTGTGGTCGAGCAGGTTGCCGCCGAACGTGACGTCGCAGCCGAACGATCGCGAGCGGTGGTTCTTCGGCGGGTAGTCGTACTGCTGCTGCTGCTGGCCGCCTGCGTACTCGCCGCCGTCGTCCGTGGGGTCCGTGATCATGAGCCAGTAGAACATGTCCATCCACTGCACGTTCGGGTCGTCCTCGTCGTCCACGTACACCTGCGGGTTGTGCGACCGGAAGCAGATGAGGTAGCCGTTGTCGAGCTTGATGCGGAAGAGCAGGAAGATCGTGCGGAAGATCGGCGCCGTGGCGCCTTCCTGCAGGTCGCGGCGAATCAGCAGCGTGTCCTCGTTGATGCGCTGCAGGATCTCGAGCTTCTGCACGGACGCATAGATGCCGTGGTAGAGCTCGAAGTCACAGTACATCTCCCAGCTCTTCTCCACGAGATCCTCGGCGCCGATCGTGTGGATCCGCTTGGTGAAGTTGAACTGCACGCAGCCGTCGGGCGTGATGCGCTGGTGCTGCGACCAGCCCATGGTCTTCTCCTGCTCGCCAGCGCCGCTCAGCTGCTGCATCGTCGTGAAGAACGACGTGGCCTGCCGGTGCGAGTCGACCATGATCGTGCGGGCCTCGTCGTCCGAGATGGGCTTGAAGTGGATCGTGCCGAACGAGTGCTGGAAGCGGAGGTAGTCCGGGATCTGGATCCCACAACGAGAGCTCAGTCGCCAGCAGCTCACTTGCCACAAAAAGTGCGGCACGTCGGACACCGCACCGTGAAGTCGCTCTGCAGCCGCTGGAAGTGCTCGCCGAGCGTGTCGTAGACCATGAGCTGGTCCTTGAGCTCCGCCGTCTCGGCGCGCAGCCCGCGCACCTCGTAGATCGAGTGTGCGAACTTCTTGAAGACCACGTCGCGCAGCGAGGCCTCGTCGAACTCCATCCAGTCGTTGCGCGCGCGGAACTCGGCGAGCGCGCGCTCGAGCTGCTCCTCGAGCTCGTCGTTCACCTGCCGCAGGTCCTTGCGCTCGGCCTGCGTGATGATGCAGCATGGGGGAGTGAGTGACGCGCGTGCGTCACTTCCGACTGCTTTCACTCTCGCTCACGCACCTTCTTGCGCACGCGCGACTGCCGCACGGTCTCGCAGTGCTTGAGGCGCCGGAACTCGGCCTTGGCCATCTTGCGCTTCGCCTCGGGCGGCAGGTGCGCGTTGTGGCGCAGGATCTCGCGCTCCACGTCGTCGAGCGTGAGCAGCTGCTTGGCGGCGCGCAGCTGCTGCTGCGGCCCGTCCGGCGTCTTCGCCTGCTTGGTCGCCTTCGCGGCGCTCTGGGTGGCAGCAGTCGCCTGCAGCGGCGCGAGGTGCAGCGACGGCGACGGCGCGTGCGGCATGGCGCGGGGCGGCCCGCTGTGCTCGGCGGGGGACAGCGGGAAGAGCGCGTGCAGGTCGCTCGCGTCCACCGCCTCCCACACTAGCGCGTCCGCCATGTTCACATCCATTAGCTCAAGCTCCAGCTCTCGGTCGGTCGGCCGCTCGCTCAAGCGCTCGCAGCCACAGACCGCAGACCGCAGACCGCAGATCGGCGGGCGTCGGATTCGCGAATGAATGAACGAAGGTGCTCGCTTCCTTCCTTCGCCCTCCTTCCCGACGCCTTTCGATATTCTGCTTGGTAGGTTGCCGGGAGCAAGCGGGCGAGCGGGGAAATGAGGCGGCGCACCTGCTGCTGCTGCTGCTGCGGGTGGCTCGACGCGCGTCGTGTGAGCGACTAGCGGCCGCCAAGTTGTAAGTGGCGCCGGCGCCGGAGGTGGTCGCGGCGCTCGCTCGCTTGCAGAGTGCTTGGAAAGTGGCACGCGCAGGAGTAAGATGATAGTGCGGAAAGCGAGGGAGATCGTGAGACCATACTTTACGTCATACTAACGGCGCGCGCGATAGTGAAGGAACCCCAAGCGGCGGATGATGACGACAGAGCCAGGAAGGAAGGGAAGGCGGCTACACATGTGACGACACTTTTAACTGCCGCCGCCTGCGCGCCGTACACTCGCTCGCTTCGAGCAGCACGCTTAGGCAAGCCGAAGGCTTGGGCGCGAGCTTCGGCAGGACGAGAGCGTCAAGAGAGTGGAGAGACAGCGTAACAATCCGTTGCCTGGGCAAATCAGCGGGAGACGTACTGCGTCCAGTCGGCTAAAGTGCGATCTGACAATCTGATAATGAAAAAATATAGGGAACACTTGGCAACCTCGATTATTTCTCTACCGCGTCCAACCAGACTCGCTGCAGCGTCCTGGCCTTCCTTCCTTGTCGCTGTGTGTGTCGAGGAGGTGGAGGACAAGCGGTCGGTTCTGCCGACCACGACACGCCACTTGCACTCGTGCGCTCGCTCGCTGCGCGTCCTCGATAGCCCCGGCCTACG
>JAASFS010000434.1:0-18395 GCA_023333865.1 Globisporangium perplexum | reverse complement strand
GCGTGCGCGCACGACTAACATCCTTGGATCTGAACTCTTCTCGTGCGCGAACTGATGCAGAGAGCAGCTTCTTCGCGCTGCTCCAGCTCTCGAGCAGGAAAGGTGCGCAGGACGTCGCGATCGCCTCTCGCACGCAGACCGCGCTGATCTGACGTCACTCGCTCCCCTCGACACCGCGCACCATCAGAAACGCGCAACATCATGGCACCGACCTTGGAGAAACTCGCGAACCTGCTCGAGTTCGCCATGTGCTTCGACAAGATCAAGGTGGGCGACGGCAACGGCTTTGTTGGGATGCTTCAACACCACTCGCTCACTCGTTGTTTGCGCGCTGGCGGCGCTGCAGTCGTCCAAGCCCGAGATCCAGAACGACTTGAGCTACTTCCGCCGCCTCGCAGCCGTCAGCACAGCTTCGAACCAACTCGAACGGTGCGGACTTGAGGAGCAAGCGCCACCGCCTGCGTGCGCGTAGGCGCCTGCAGCCCACACTCACTGCTCTCAACCGGGTCGCTTACGACTGCAGGTTCACGGACGCCCCGCTGGACGCGCTTTCGTTCTTCGTCGCCGACTACCACCCTATGCTCAAGGTGCTGGCGCGCGCCACTGAGTGCGCGCGTGAGAGAGACTCGAGCGCGGTGTCCGTTGTCGCCCAGATCGCCAACTCGTACCACGCGACGGTGTCGACGCAGAAACCCAAGGACCCGCGCGTGGTGGTGCACCACCTGCGGGTCATGACCGGCGCCATTCTGCTCTACGACCACGCGAGTCGAGACGGCGCGTTCTGCTCCAAGTCCGACATCAAAGTGAGTCACGTGCTCTCTCGTTGTCTCCCAGTGCTGCGAGGGGCGTGCTTGTCAGGCTCGCTGCTGATGCGAGACACCACAGGACGGAGCGAAGCAGCGCACTCACTCTATCATTCTCACTCGCATTGTCTTGCAACGTGCGAAAGATCAAGCGCTGCTTGAAGGAGCTTGTGCACTGGAAGCACCGCGAGAGCCTCGGTTCGGCGCCGGCGCAGCTCCTCGACGCGATCAAGTTCTGGAGCCGGCACCTCGGCGACCCGGCAACGCCCGACAAGATCCGCGCGCTGCTGGACAAGTGACAGTGTTCTGCTCCTTCGTGTCTGTTGTGCTCGCGAAGTCGCTGGACACACTCCGTTCTCTTCACTGCAAGAACGTCAGATTCCCCTCGATGTGTCTCTTCCTTCCCCTCACGACTCGCAGCTACGTGCTCGCACCAGTTCACCAGTACCAGCCAGCGCACGAGAGGCCTGCGCGGAGAAACACGAGGCAGAGCACTCAGAGTCCAGAGCCGAGGTGTGCGCCAGACCTCCTGTCCTTGTCCTCGGACCCACTCGCCAGAGGCCGATTTTCGCGCACTCGCGATCCCTCACGGCCAGCAGCAGCCAACAGCCCACGCTCGCGATGTCTCCTCTGCCGCCGTCGACCGCGCGCTTCGTGGTGGACACGGACGCCGGCGTGGACGACGCCGTGGCGCTCATGCTGGCGCTGCGCGCGTTCCCGCGCGAGAGCGTGCTGGGCGTCACCACGGTCTTCG
Organism: Globisporangium perplexum; assembly: GCA_023333865.1. Classification (NCBI taxonomy): domain Eukaryota; phylum Oomycota; class Peronosporomycetes; order Pythiales; family Pythiaceae; genus Globisporangium; species Globisporangium perplexum. The sequence continues at coordinate 16,838 of JAASFS010000434.1, read as the reverse complement.
GCAACGTGTCGCTGGCGCAGGCGAACCACAACGTCCAGCAGTGCGTCGCGCGCCGTGTCCTCGCGCACTGGAGGTCACGTCGCTCCCCTCGCTCCCCTCACCTCTCTCTTTTTCTCTCGCTCTCTCTCCTCACCCGCCCTCTCCCCAGTATCCTCGAAGCCTGCGGGCGGACGGACGTGCCGGTGCACAGCGGCGCTACCAAGGCGATCGTGGCGAGCGTCTCGGACGAGCGCTGGGGCGGCCACGGGCCTGACGGGCTCGGCGGCACCGTCGGCAGCTCTCCCGCCGCGCTGCTCGCGGCCGCGCGCCGCAACGACGCCGTGCACACGCTCGTGGAGCTCGCGCAGCGGCACCGCGGCGAGCTGGTGGTGATCGCGCTCGGACCGCTCACGAACGTGGCGCTCGCGACGCTCATCGACCCTTCGTTCGTGGCGAACCTGCGGCAGCTCGTGGTCATGGGCGGCACGTCGCGCGGTGAAGGCAACCTCACGAGCCACGCCGAGTTCAACGTCGGGTGCGACCCGGAGGCCACGAGCATCGTGCTGGCGCACAGCGATGCGGCCGACAAGGTGCTCGTGTTGCCGTTCGAGACGTGCACGGACCACGAGGTTCCGTGGCGCGTGTTCGACGAGGTGTACCCGGAGCACTCGCCGCACGCGAGCGCGCAGTACGTGCGCCGCATCTGGAGCTTCACGCGCACGTTCGCGCCGCACGAGGGCTTCATACCCTGCGACGCGTACGCAGTGGCGCTGCTGCTGCACCCGCGCTACCTCAAGAGCGCGCGGGCGGTGCGCGGCAGCGTGCGCCTGGCGCCGGACGAGTTCCGCGGCGCGTCCGAGTGGGCGGAGGTCGCGTCGCCCAAGTGCGCGAACGCGACGCTCGTGACGGAGATCGACGAGCGCGTGTTCGTGGAGCTGCTGCGCAGCCTCGCGCAGTAGAGCGAGAGGAGGGGGCGAGAGGAGGCGAATGCAGCGCTTGTCGAGGGAGTGGAGGAGTGTATACGCGTCGCTTAGGGCTCCGCGGTGGCGGTGGCGGCCGGCGCGACGACCGGCGGCGCCGCCGCCGGCTTGCGGAAGACCGCGTGCACCCACACGCGGAAGCGCACGACGCTCTGCTGGCGGTTGACGTACTGGCGCCGGATGTACTCGTTCTCGACGCACTCGAGTCCGGCGCCCGCCATGATCTCGCGCAGCTCCTCGGTCGTGAAGTAGTACGCGCGCGTGTTGTCGCCTCGCACGTAGAAGTTCTCCTGGAGCTTATGGCCGGCGCGGAAGCGCAGCTGCGCCTGGTCGTAGCGGCCGTAGTCGCGGAAGAAGAGCTTGCCGCCGGGCTTGAGGCTCGCCGCCACCTTGCGCACGGCGGCGCGCATCTTCTCCGGGTGCAGCGCCGAGAGGCAGAAGAGCAGCAGCGCGAAGTCCACGCCGCCACGCGCGAACGCCTCGGCAGGCAGCGGGTCGCACGTGATGTCGCACACGGACGCCGCCACGCGCGCCGCATCGTAGAGCGGCTGCTGCTTGAGCAGCGCGATCGCCGTGTCCGCGAAGTCAATTGCCACGATGTTGAGCGCCGGCGTGACCTCGAGCAGCGGCAGCGCGGCGTTGCCCACGCCGCTGCCGACCTCCAGCAGCGTCTTCGTCACGCCCTCCTGCAGGGCGGCGGCAAGCAGCACGCGCATACAAAGGAGACAGAAAGACAGGCAGAGAGACAATCAGAGACGCGAGTGACGAGAGTCACTTCGGCGCATCTGCTGCCGCGTCGACCAGCAGCAGCCCCTCCTCGCACCTCGGGCTTGACGTCCAGGTCTGGGAACACGAGGTGCAGGTAGTGGCTGCAGCAGCGTCAAGTGAGCAGCCCGCCGACCCGACCCGACGCAGAGCAGCGCGAACAGCATGCAGCGCGCACCGGTCCTTGTAGAAGTTAGTGCTGTTGCGCTTGTAGAACTTGTCCCAGTTCCTGGCCGCTTCAGACTCGTACTTGCGCTGCCAGAAGTCGGGGATGCTCGACGTGTCGCGCCGCAGGTGCTCCTGCGCGAGGCGCTCGCGCTCGGGCGTCCACTCATCGTCGCAAACCACCTGCCCGGGCGTCGCGAGCACCGAGACGGTCACGCCCGCCTGCTCCACGAGCGCCTGCAGCTCCGCGTTCGTCGGGTTCCCGGCGCCGCTCGAGCTCATGCTGTGTTGAGATTAATGGTGGCGGAATCAATGCGCGTCAGTCCGATAAGTGTTCAAAACACGTACTAAAACCCCAAATCAAGGAAACGATATGACCAATCGCGATCTTGAACAGGCGCGACTGACAACTCTTCCGCAACTCTGCTACTGGGCATCAAGACACCTGCCTCCCGCGAGGCAGCAGCATGGCGGACGCGATTCGCTGCCGCGGTGCCAAGATCTGCAGCCCGTTCGTGTCGCACGAGCCGTCGCCGCTCGATGGCGCCGCCGGAACGATCTACTACGTCTCGGCGGGCACGGGCGAGGTCTTCGCGTGCTGCCCGCTCGCCAACAGTGCACACGAGAGCGTGGCGTTCTCCGGCGGCGAGCCCTACGGTGCGCAGTTCGACCGTCTTGGGCGACTGCACATCGCGGACGCGGCACACGCCGCTGTGCTCCGAGTGGACGACGCCGGTCAGCCCGGCGTGATGGTCAAGGCGTACGAGGAGCGCGCGTTCCGCGGACCGAGTGCCATCGCGTTCGCCGCAAGCGACGGCGACGACACCATCTACTTCACGGACAGCGGACCGATGGGCGAGACGACGCTCGAGAAACCGCGCGGCAGCGTCTTCAGCATCAGCACGAGTCCGAGCGGCGGACAGATCCTCCGCCCGCTGGCGCTCGAGTGCCTCGCGCACCCGTGCGGCATCGCGACGACGGCGGCCGACCCGACGTCCTTGTTCGTCGCCGAGATGATGCAGAACCGCATTCTTCGGCTTTGCCAGCGACCGAGCGGCGCGCACCACGTGAGCGTGTTCCACCAGTTCGCGGGCGGCTTGGGGCCGTCGTGCATCGCTTGTGACGCGAGCGGGAACATTTTTGTCGGCCACTACGACTTCGCCGGTGCGTGCGCCGACCGCGGTGGCGGCTCGAGCTGTCGAGGTGGAGAACTAACTGGTGGCCGCCTGGTTGCACGCAGGTAGTAGCAACAGCAAGATCTTCGGGAAGGTCTCGGTGCTCTCGGCGGATGGTGCACTGCAGTACACGCTCCAGGTGCCCGGCACCGAGATCACTGGCATCTGTCTGAGGTGTGCGAGCGAGCGAGCGAGCTAGCGAGAAAGACCTGCGCCACCGCACGCGCTAACAACGTCCTTGTGTGCTGTTTGACCCGCAGCGCCGACGAGAGCACCGTGATCGTGACGGAGGCATCCAGCAACGCGATCCATCGCCTGCCAGTCCGATAGACGCCATCCTTCAGTCGCGTCGATCACTGCCAGGATCACTTGTGCTCCTCCGGGGCGGCTTCTCCCAAGAAGAGCTCCTTTAGCGCCTGCTCCGCGCTCACCGGTGTGTACTTGAGGTACTTGGAGCTGTTCTTCTTCGAGAAGTGCACCACCGAGTACCTTCAGCGTTCGGCACGACACGATACGATGCGAGCAGCAGAGAGAGAGAGAGAGAGAGAGAGAGAGAGAGAGAGAGAGTGTGTCGTCAGGTGGTTCGTTGTGACTACACAACGCTACACACAACGCAACACACGCGTACTTGTCGTAGAACCGAGTGTACTGCGGGATGATCGCGTCGACTGCCGCCTGGATGACCTGGTGGCGCACTTGGGGTTCCGACACGACGAAGCTCTTGTGCATCTTGCAGATGTCGTCCAGCTGAGTGTTGAAGCGCTGCAAGCGAGAGGAGAGGGAGGCGGTCGGAAGGCGCGACGCATGGTTAGTAGCGGGAAGGAACAGCAGCACGCAGGAGCAGCCGACCGCACCGCGAACTTCTCCTTCAGGAGCCGACCGCTCTCGAGCGTCAGCAGATCACCACCCTTTGCGTACACCAGCTTCTCTTTCGGCTCCACTAGGAACGATTGGAACGATCTGTAGCTTCCGTCCACGAACTGCTCGATCGCCTCGTCGCGCAGTCGCTCGAGGCGCGGGCGGATCTCGGTCCGGATGTGCGCTTCAATGTCGTCTCCGTCGCCACTGAGTGCCGAGCTGCCACTCTTGCAGTGCGACATCGAGTTGGCGATGTACCCGAAGTTGTTTGCAAGGAAGAGCTGCTTCAGGTCGCCTCGCCCCTTGAATTGCGCGCTCTTCGTCTGCAGCGCCTCGGTCAGCTGCATCACGACCGTCTCGATGAACGACTTGGGCGTCAGATTCGACTCGTGCTGAACGAGGAGTGCTCTGAGGGGCTTGGTGTGTCCGCAGAGCTGCCGAAGAAAGCTCAGCATCTGTGCGAAGCAGCGCCAGCGTCAGTCCCTCCACCGAGAACAGAGTCAGAGGCGCCAGGTCCGTGTCGTCACTCACATAACTCGACACCGGATGCACGTTCCCGTCCTTCGACAACGACCGATCACCTGTGCCGATTCGATCTGTCAGCTCCAACTGGAAGCCGAAGAGCTTCTGCTTGGTCGCCGTCGCGAGCTGCGAGACTGTCGCCGCCAGCAGGTGTGAGATCACCCACGGATCGTCGCGACCGATGCCCTTGCGATCGCGGAGCAGCAGCGGCGGAGAGATGAGGGGCTCGAGATCACCCGATCGCGCGACGAACAGCTCATGCAGCAGCAGAAGCTTGAACGGGTCGGGCGAGGACGCTTGCGCGCTTTGCTGTCTCCCGCCTCCCGTCATGGTTCCCGGCGACAGCGGAGACATCAGCGACGTCGACGACGATGCTAGCTGCAGACCAGTCTCCAAGTCCGCCCTCAGTGCCTCTAAGATGGGGTGCGCCGCGTATCGGAATGCCGCGTGCGAGAGCTCTTCGGTCGGGAAGATGTCTTGCGCGAGACTCTTCTCGGCGCGGATGCTGCTCTCGATGTCTCGGAGCTTCCCCGCGAGCTCTGCCACGGAGTTCGCCGCGAGCTGGAACCCGACGGACGAGGCGTCCACCGACGCGTCGTCGTCGCTCAAAGCCGCCCTGACGACCTGGAAGCGCTGCTTGCCGTACTCGGTGAAGAGTTCCGTCTGGTCGATGTCGGAGCTCAGCAGGCAGTGCAGTAGTTGCGAGACCTTGGCCGTTTCTTTCTTGCTGGGCGAGCTCCAGACCAGTGCGCCGCCGGTGCTGTCTGTGTGCTGCTTGGCGGCCGCGCTGCTGCCACTCTCAGTACCAGCGCCAACCGCGACGCTGGCATCGCGGCTTGCGCGCGAGAGGACGCCGACAGCGCTCACAAAGTCAACCATGCACTTGCGGCGCGCCTGCGCGAGCAGCTCCCGCGCCTGCTCCAGCGCCTTCGCCGAGCCCTCGTACGATCGGTGGTTCTCCAGAAACGCGATGGCGTCCAAGAGCTTCTGCAGGGCGCGCACGTACTCGTCCTGGTCGAACTTGGAGCCGTTCATGAGCGTGGCGGCGAGCTGTGGTCCCGGCAATTCGCTTGTCGGTCAGTCAGTCGCACACACACAGACACACGCTGCCAGCCACACACGAGCACCCCAGCACCTCGTGTGCCGCTACGAAGTTCTCGCGCACGCCGCGCAGCTCGAGCACGCAAAGGTCGATGTTGCGCTGCGTGGCGCGCAGCTTGTCCGTGAGGCTGTAGATCGGGAGCATCTCGCGCTCCACGCGCAGCAGCCCCGTCTGGAAGGTGCCGAGCGCCGCGTCCACGCGGCCCATGTGGCTCTGAATTCGGTGGCAGCGGCACGTGAGTGTTCGCGTACACGTACGTACGCACGCGGACGAGTGAACGAGCGAGTAGGCGGCCGAACGAGCACCTTGTTCTCGCGGAGCGCATCGCGCACGAGCGCCACGCTCGCGCGGTACGCGCCGTAGCTCTCCATCCCTTGCGCGTGTCGCTTCAAGCTCGCCCTCGCTAATGTGATAAGCGACCGTCATTCTCTCAAAGATGAGTACCGGACACGCAGAAGCTCCGCTGCTGCCGCCGCCGCCGCCGCCGCCGCCGCCGCAGGAGGACGAGGCTCCTGAGGAGGAGCTCTGGGCGACCTACTTCGACGCGGCGGAAGACGTAGCGCTCCCGAACGGCGATGTGCGCCTCCGTCCACCACTTGCTGCAGCTGCGCGGGGCCAGCGGACTCACGCTGTTGCTGCCCTTTACAGGTGTTCCGCACCTACGTCGCTGGCTCGCAGGGCCCCCACGTCGTGCTGCTGCACGGCGGCGGCTACGCATCGATGACGTGGAGCCTCGTGACGGTGCGTGCAGACAACCTGGCGCAGCTGACGGGGGCGTGATGCTGACGCGACTGGCGGGCAGGCACTGCTCAAGGAAAGCTGCGTGGTGCACGCGCTCGACCTCCGCGGCCACGGCGCTACCCGCACGGCGCGCGACGAGGACCTGTCCATGGACACGCTGGTGCAGGACACGCTCGCGGTCGTCGCGCGGCTCGTGCCGGAGGACGCGGAGAGCGACGAGCAGCCGCCACCGCAGATCATCCTCGTTGGTCACAGGTGACGAACGCGCGCTCGGCGGTCGGTTCGCGACGGTCGCTCTCTCGCTCACTCGCTTGCTCACCTCGGGGCTCTGTGCGCGCGTGCAGCCTCGGCGGCGCGCTGGCGGTGCGCGTGGCGGCCACCGAGCAGCTGCGCGCGCTCGTCGGCGTGATGGTGATCGACGTGGTGGAGGGCACGGCGCTGGCGTCGCTCTCACACATGCACGGCATCCTGGAGCGGCGACCGCGGCGCTTCCGCTCGCGCCAGGACGCGATCTCCTGGAGCCTGCACTCGGGCACGATCCGCAACCCGGAGGCGGCGAGCGTGTCGATCCCGTCGCAGCTCAAGGCGCTACCGGACGGCTCGTTCACGTGGCGCACGGACCTCCAGAGTAGCGCCGAGTTCTGGCGCGGTGCGTGGCGCTGGCGTTGGCGTTGGCGTTGTGGTGCCTGGCGCCGCTGCTCATCGCTCGCGCCACCGTGCTCGCAGGCTGGTTCCTGGGCTTGTCGGAGCAGTTCCTCGGGCTCAAGGCGGCCAAGATCCTCGTGCTCGCGGGCTCGGACCGCCTCGACACGGCGCTCGTGCGCGGGCAGATGATGGGCAAATTCGAGCTGCGGCTGCTCTACGGCTCCGGCCACGTGATCCAGGAGGACTGTCCCGAGCAGGTGGCCGCCGCCATCCGCGACTTTTGCTCCCGCTGCGCGCGCTCGGCGCCGGGCGGCGCGGACCGACAGCCGTCGCTCGCGCCGCCACCGGCGAATGCGATCCTGGCGGCGAAGCTTGCGAAGGCGCGCGGGATGGTTCCTCACTAGCTCACTAGCAGCGGCGGCCAACGACGGGTGGGGGTGTCTACGGAACGCAGCGCGTCTTCCTTCCTCCTCCTTCTCTTCCTCCTGCCTCCTACACTGCTATGACGGAGAACGCGGCGCTCGGGCGGGTCGTGACCTGCGACCGGCCGCCCAGGCCCATGAGGCTGAGGTTCGCGGCTCTGCTGCTGCTGCTGCTGCTCTCGTGGGGTCGCGGGTCGATGCGGATCTCGTGGCTGTCGGGCACGCGCTTGGGCGTCGCCACGGGCTTGCCGCTCGTCGCGTCCTTGACCGCGAAGCGGCTGTCGCCGTAGATGAAGACGGAGACGACGACGAGCACGACGCCGACGTAGAAGAGCAGCGAGGCGCTCTGGTCGAACATGTAGTTGGAGATCATGCAGCTGAAGATGAGCGAGAAGGACGTGCCGAAGTTCTTGACGACGTTGTCCGAGTAGCGCACGACGGCGGCGATCGTGAGGCCACCGACCGCCTGCAGGAAGATGACGCTCCAGACCATCGCGTGGAAGCCGTGGAGGAAGCCGTCGGCCCACAGGTCGCGGGCGTTGCGCACGAGGTCGAAGGTGCACACGGCGATGGAGACGGCCGAGAGCTGCAGGTTGCGCACCCAGAGCGGGTCGAGCGTCTGCATCGTCGTGCTCGCCTTGTGCGACTTCATCACGCGCTCGAAGTACGCGGCCGCGAGCCCCGAGTTGACCGCGAGCCCGAGCACGATTGAGATGCCGATGATGCGCGTGCTGTCGAGCCCCGCGCCGCGCTCGTCGTCGTCGTCATCGGCGTCGTCCGCCGCCGTCGCCGCCGGCAGCCGCGAGTACGAGCAGACGGCGACGCCGACCATGAGCGTGATCATGGCGCACCACTGCACGGCGCTGAAGCGCCGGTTGAGCAGCACGATCATGAACATGGCGGTCGTGATGATCTTGAGCTGGTACACGATCTGGTACGTGGCCACGTCCACGTAGTCGTACGCGAAGAGCGCCATCATGTTCTGCACCGCGTAGAGGAACGCGAGCACGACCATCTTCTTGAGCCCCTGCGCGTCCGCGAAGACCTCGAAGCGCAGCGCGCGCACGGACGCCTGCACGTCGCCCTTCTTGAGCTGTTGCGCGTCCCTCCGGTCAGTTGAGAGCCGCCAGCGCACACACACATACATATACAGAAAGAGAGAGAGAGAGCGACGGGCCAACCCACCTTGCAGAGCACGAGGAAGCAGATGAGGAACTTGGTGGCCTCGACGAGGAAGACGGCGGTGCCGGGCTTGTACTTGGGGCCGCTCGAGAGCCGCGAGTACTTGGAGACGATGCCGAGCGCCGTGTTCTGCACCACGAGCATCACGAACGCCAGGTGCTTGAGCGACATGCCCATGGCGCTCGGGTGGTGGCGGCGGTGGCACGGACGCGGACGAGGGCGGCGGCGGCAAAGGTGGAGGCGTGCGCCTGCTGCTGCCGATTTGGCTCTGAACTTTTTGAGATTCAGCAACCTCAAGTATTTCCAGAAATTAGACTCCAAGTTTGAATATAATATTGAGCGTACAAACATCAAGACACCCGATTAGGTGCGAGTTTCCGCCAAAAGGTGACATTGAAGAAGATCGGAGCAGGAGAGACGATGGCGTCGGGCTTCGGCGAGGTACGCGCTGCGTCGCGGCGGCGTCGCAGCGACTGCGTGGCTGGCTGGCTGGCTGACTGCATGATTGCCGCTGCACCGCGCAGCTCGTACTCGTGCTGGGCGACAGCCACATCCCGCACCGCGCGGCGGAGATCCCCGCCAAGTTCCAGCAGATGCTGGTGCGCTCCTCGCTTCTGCATCGCGGCGTTTCGCGGCTGCGCTGAGCCGCTCGGCGTGCAGGTGCCCAACAAGATCCAGCACATCCTCTGCACGGGCAACATGGTCACGAAGGAGCAGTACGACGAGTTCCGTGCGCTGGCACCGAACGTCCACGTGGTTGCGGGCGACCTCGACCAGGTGCGCGCAGCCGATGCGGGTGGTGGCGCTGGCTCGCGCTAACGGCAGCGGCGCGTTCGTCGCGCGGCGCTGGCGACAGGAGACGCAGTTCCCGGAGCGCAAGGTGGTGACGATCGGGCAGTTCCGCATCGGCCTCTGTCACGGACACCAGGTCGTGCCCTGGGGCGACCAGCACAGCCTTGCGGCGCTGCAGCGCAAGGTGCGAGCGCGCGCGCTGTTTTTGTGGGAAGACGCGCGCTGACTGCGGCGCGTGCTCGCTGTAGCTGAACGTCGATATCCTCGTGACCGGCCACACGCACCAGTGAGTGCGCGCGCAGCTCGTTCCTCGTTCTCGCGCCATCCCGCCGCCCACTCGCTCACGGAGCCCACTGCTGCGCGCGCAGGTCGCACATCCGGACAGAGAACGGCAAGTGGTTCGTGAACCCCGGGTCGATCACCGGCGCGTTCAGCAACACCACGAGCGACGTCGTCCCGAGCTTCCTGCTCATGGCGATGCAGGGCTCCAAGGTCGTGGCGTTCGTCTACGAGCTCAAGGGTGATAGCGTGACCGTGTCCAAGAGCGAGTTCACCAAGGAGCCCTGAAGCCGCCGGCTCCGCTGGGCGGAAGGGCGACACGCGTTCGTCACCGGATGCGCTCTCGTTACCACGCGGAATAATCAAGTCTACCGCCCTCTCCGCCGCCCGCCCGCGCTCGTCGCGCAGCCGGCCGAGTAGACCGGCCGCACCCGTGCTATGCCTGCCCGAGCTCGCTGCCGAGCTCCTCAAAAAGCACCGCGAGGTCCGCCATCGCCGGGTTCGAGATGCGCGGGAGCACGACCACGTTGCACGCCTCGTAGCGCCGCCACATCTCGAAGCCGCGCAGCGTGTGCTCCATCTCCTTGAGTAGGTACGAGCGCATGGCGGCTTCCCTGCTGTCGGGCGTCGCGCCGGCGATCGGCGGCGTCGGCGTGCCGTTCTGGCGCGTCTCTGGCGAGCGGCCGGGCGTGAACAGGTCCGAGTAGTACATCAGCAGGCGCGTGTGCTGCAGGCGGTAGATCGTCAGGTGCACGATCGACGAGAGCTTGTACGCCAGCGCCACCATGCGCTTGCTGCCGGCCGCCTGGAACGCGCGCACCGTGCTCTCGATCAACGACGACGTCTGCGTCAGCGTCGTCACGCAGAAGTCGCCGTATCTGCGCGCGTGCGCCTCGTCGCCCAGGTCTTTGTATGCGGCCTTGATGTCTGCGAGCTTGAGCGCGTTCTGGAAGAACTTGGCGCTCGAGCGCAGGTAGAACTTGCCCTGCGCGATCTGCCCCGCGGCGCCGGACTCGGCCTTGCCCCTGTGGTTCCCCTCGTGCTTGAGCGCGCGCGCCTCCTCGTTCAGCCGATCTGCCTCGGCGCGCAGGCGCCGCACGTCGCGGCCGCCCACCGTTGGGATCAGGAACGTGCCCTGCGGCTCCAGCGCCGCTCGGCTCTCGGTCGCCGCCTTGGAGCTCTCCGCCTTGAGCTCCGGCACGACGATCGTCACGCTCTTCTTGAGCGCGGGAGGCGGCTTCTCCGGCTCTTTGACGTCGCTCAGCTTCCGCTTGCAGCTCGCGCACAGCACGGGGTCCGCCGGCGCGATCGCTTCTGACTTCACCGCCGCGCCGTTCGACGCGGACGACGAGCTCCCGTTGTTGTTGCTGTTGTTACTGCTGCTGCTGATAGAGGTGGTGATGGTGGTGGTGGAAGCGGCTGTACTCATGGGGGCGTCGCTGGAGCTGGTGCTGGTACTGGGCTTGCTCGGGGTCGCCTCCGGCTCCGCCTTGATCTTCCGCGCCTCTGCCCGCGGCTTCTCCTTCTTCGGTGGCTCGGCGGGGGTCTCCGTCTTCCGCTTCTTCTTCTTCTTCTCCGCACTCTTCGCGGTCTCCACGGGCGGCTCGGCGGCAGGCGGCGCCGCCTCCTTCCACGCCACGCGCTCCACGGCGCCGGCGCTCAGTTGCCGCCGGAACTCGTCGTGCGGCTCCTCCGAGAGCACGTCCGCGCCGTCGCGCACGCTCAGCAGGCAGTCGCGCACGTACGCGGACATCTGGTTGTAGTAGCCCGAGTCCGGGCGGTGCCGCTTGCGCGCGCGGGACGCTTTGATCGGGTACGCGGGGGACGCCGCCGCCGCCTCCTCGCTGCCGCCGCCGCCGGTCGAGCGCTTGCTGCTCTCGTGGTGCGCGGCGCGGCCGTCAGCGCTGCTCTTGTCGCCGTCGTTCTCCTCCTCGTCGCTCGCGAGCGACAGTAGACTGTCGTCCGACTCGCTGTCGTCGTCGTCGTCCCCGCCGCCGCTGCCGCCGCGGCCGAACACGCGTGACTCCTTGCCGCGCGAGATGACGGTGGGGAAGCGCAGCTGCTTGCCGCGCCCGACGCTGGCCGGCACGACCTCCACAGCCACGGGCGGCGTCGACGCCGCCGCGCCGCCATCCGCGAGCTCGTCCGCAGCGTCGTCCTGCTCGTCCGACGTGAGCAGCGACGAGCCGTTCGAGGACGCGGGGGAGCCGGGGGAGTTGGAGTCCGAGTCGCCGCTCGCGTCATCGTCATCGTCCGCGACGTCGTCTTCCTCCTCCTCGTCCTCGTCGTCGTCGTCGTCGTCGGCGGCGGGGGCGTCTTTCTCGGCGCCGATCGCGCCTGCGCGTCCGTGCAACGCCGCCTCCTTGCTGGACACTGCGCGGCTCGGCGCGTTCTTCTTGGACGACACGAACTGCTTGCGCGCCATCGCGAACCCGTCGGTCGGAGAGCGGGGCACCTACGCGATGCTGCGAGGAGCTGCTCCCAGGCGGCCAAGGCGGTCGGGCTTGCTGCTGGAGGGCACGGCCGAGTTCGAACTGTGTGGGGAAGTTTTGCTGTGCCGCTGTGAGCGGTACCTCCTTGTCCTCGTACCGATTCGAGCGGTACATGGATAGAGTAGGTGGCAGTTGGTCATTTGCGCACGCGACCGCACACCGCCGGCATCGGCATCGGCATCGGCATCGGCATCGGCATCGGCATCGGCGGCGATGGACATCGTCACGACCTCCAACTTCCACGCCACGCTGCTGCAAGGCGCGTGACGCTCTCTCTCTTGCTCTCTTGCTGCATGCGAACGCACTGACTGACGGACACCTTGACGCTCGCAACCATCCTGCAGGGCAGATCAGCGTGGTGCACATCCCGGCGCAGCACGTGCGCCAGTGCTGCTGGCCGCTGCTCACGTGCGTTGGCCCCTTGCCGCCGCTCACTGCTGTTGCAGGCTGACACACTTGGAACGCGCGCGCGCGCTCTTTCTCTGCAGACTGCTGCTCTACGGCGGCTGCAGCTTCGACGAGAACGAGGGCACGTGCGCGAACGCGAGCGAGGAGCCGGCGCACGTCTGCCGCTCGGCGCAGGCGGAGATCTTCTCGGTCGTGAGCGACAGGGACGGTGCGACGCTCTTCATGGACCCGCGCGGCGTCGAGATTTTCTCGCGGGCGGTGCGTCCCGCGGCTGGCGGCGTCCTGTGCGGAGGGCGGCGAGCCGGCGGCTGACCGACTGCTTGGCGCGGGGGATGCAGGGGATGGACGCGCTCATCACGGTGGCACCGCAGGCGTGGCGCGCGATCCAGATCCACCTGGGGCCGATGGTGGCCGAGTTCCCGGGGATCGTGAGCTTCCTCTCCAAGCTGCTCGCGAACGACAAGATCAGCATCCTCAACATGAGCACGTACGACACGGATATCATCTACGTGCAGGTGCGCTCACTCGCTCGCTCGCTCTGAGCGATCTGAGCACGCGGCTGATGTTCGATTGGCTCTTGCGCGCAGGAATCGACGCTGGACGCCGCGATCGCGTGTCTGCAGTCGAAGCTCGCGCGAGGAGTCCACGGCTTGATCGAGGTACGTACGCACCGGCGGAGCTGTAACGAGCTGCGTGTCGTCTGACACGCCGACGACGCGACCAGGCAAAAGATGCGGAGCGAGCGCTCCACGACCGGCATAGCGGCTCGTCGCAGGAACTCGAGAGTGGAGCAGCGGACGCGGACGCCGCGAGTACGGCAGCGGAGGAGGAGGCGAAGGTACCGGTGGTCGGGTCTGGCCAGTTTCTCGTCGTGTACCCCGAGTCGCTGGTGATCGTGCGGCTGCGCAAGGACTCGCTCCGGAAGTGCGCGTACGGGTTGACGCAGCAAGTGCTCCTGTCCTTCTGCTCGCCGCTGACGCGCAGAGGCGGCAGCAGCGGCGCCGACGAGCAGGCGGACGAGGCGGCGGCGGCAGAAGAAGACGAGCAGCAGCTCGGAGACTTGGACATGGTCTCGTTCTGGAGCTACTGCGAGACCGCGGAGGAGCTCAGCCTGATCGTCTCGGAGGTGCTGCCGCCTGCCTCGCCAGTGTGCTCGGGTGTGTCGCGAGCGGCGGGAGCTGACGCTGTCTCGTGTTCTTCTTGCGCAGCGATGCGTCGAGTCGTTCGAGGACGACTCGGTGATCGTGTCGCCGGATCGGTGGCGCGCCATCAAGTTGTGCGGGCGGACGTACGGGTTCGACGAGACGGGCGTCGTGGCGGCCATGTCCGGCTTTAACACCGACACGCAGGTGCTGAACGTGAGCTCGTTCGGCTCGAACGTCACGTTCGTGCTCGACCACACGCTGGACGAGTCGATCGAGACGCTGTGCAGCTCGCTGAACATCACGCACGTCGAGCGGTGAGCGGGTGCGAGGCGACGTGTGGTGTGCAGCAGCAGAGTTCGCGCTCGTGCTCTGCTCGGCGTCCGGTTTTGAAGGAGGGGGAATGCACATTCGTTTACAGATGACGGAGAGAGAGAGTGAGGGAGAGAGAGAGAGAGAGTGAGAGAGAGAGAGGGGAGGGAACACCCGAGGTCGGGAGACAAAACGGCGACGGGAGGTGGACGCCAGCGCCACCCCAGGAACGCCGTCTCTGCACCAGCCGCGCGCTCACAGCTCCACCCCCTCCTGCTTCCGCTTCTCCGCCAGCAGCATCGTGCGGCGCTCCTTGAGCGCGCCGAGCTCGCTGCGGATGTCGTTCCGCCGCGCGTTGAGCTTGCGGAGCTCGTCGCCCTCGGGCTTCTGCGCCAGGCGCTTCGACAGCTCCGCTTGCTCCTTCTTGAGGCTCTGGAGCTTGCCGTCCACGTCGTTGAGCGCCGTCTCCATCTGCGAGCGTGCGCGGCACACAGGCGTGAGCACCGTGAGCGCAAGTGACCACCGCCACCGCCGCCTGTACGCACCTTCTTCTTCGACTTGAACTTGAGGTCGGCCTTCTTCTCCACCACCTGGTTGAACAGCGCCTTGCTCTCCTCCTCCACCGCCAAGCGGTGCTGCCGCACGGCCTCGAGCTTCGCATGCAGCTGCCGCACCTTCTCCATCTCCGTCTTGAGCTCCTTCGCGAGCGGGTCCTGCGCGTCCTCGTTCGCCTTCGCCTTGTGCTGCTCGAGCCGCTTCTTCGCCGCCTCCAGCGACGTCGCCAGCGACTTGTTGTCGCGCTTGTAGCGCATGCGCGCGGTCGCCAGCGCCTTCGCCTTCTCCTCGAGCGCCTGGTTTGCCGCGGTCATCTCCGCGTTCAGCGCGCGCTGCTCCTCGTTCTGTGCACGCACAAGCATCCTCAACACCGTCAGCGTCACGCCAGCGCCTCAACATCGACGCCGACAGCTGCTGGCAGCTGCTGGCGCTTACCGCCAGCATGTCCTTCTCGGTCTGTCCACACATACACACACGCAGGCAGGAAGGCGAGACCGCCACGTGAGTTCGCAGTCGAGGCGCGGCGACGCCACCCCCGCAGCAACAGCACACGAGCCCGCACGCACCGCATCTTTCCGCAGCGCCTCGACCGTGGTGCGGTGCGACGCCACGCTTTGCTGCAGCGTCTCGTTCTCCTTCTGGATCTTCCGGTACTGCGCCACGAGCGCCTCGAACTTCTTCTGCTGCGCCTGCAGCTCCTTGGATTTCTTGTCGTGCTGCGCGCGCAAGTCCCGCTCGAGGCTCACGGACCGCGTCGTCGCCTCCTTGATCTGCTCCTCCAGGTTTGCCGTCTTCTCGCGCATGAGCTCGTCCGTCGGCGCGTTCTGCACGTCGTGCGCGTTCACGAGCCACATCACGTCGGTGAGGTTGATGCTCTGGTAGTCCTTCGTGTTGTCCTTCGTGCCGCGGTGCGGGAACTTCATGTTGACGCGGAAGCCGCTCTGCTGCTTCTGTGCCGTGCGGTGGAACGGGTCGTCGTGCTCGTCCGAGTACCCGCCGTAGCTCGTGGACTCGGAGAGCGGGCCGTGCGACGAGTCCGCCCACGTGGTCGTCTCGCTCGGTTCGCGCGGCGACGCCGGCGCGTCGTCCGTGGACGCGCGGTAGCGGATCCAGCGGCGCCGCCGCACCGCGTCCGTCGGGTGGCGGGACGCGTGGCTCAGGTCGTCGCGTAGCAAGCGCACGATCTCCACGAAGTCCGCTGCGTACGTCCACCCGTCGCGGTCCACGGCCGTGTAGTTCAGGTCGATCTCCCACTCCGTGACCCACTCGTGGCCGTCTGGGAGGTCGCCGTCGGGCAGCGCGTCGTGGCCCGCGCCGGGCGCCGCGTGCTTGTCGCTGAACTTCTTGGGGTCTTGCGCCTGCAGCTTGCCGTCCAGGCGCTCGTTCTCGAAAACCTCGACGACCGACTGACCGTCGCGGTCGGCCTCCTGCGACGCGCGCAGGTGCGCCGAGCCCGACTTGGCGAGCGCGGCGTTGCTGCTGCTGCTGTGCGTCGCCGCGGCGGTCGTCGTCGCGAGCGTCGACTGCAGCCGGTTGTTCGCCTGCGAGAGCATGGACGTGAACGCCGCCATGCGTCCGACGCTGCCGAACACGCTCGACTTGGGCTGTGGCACCGCCTGCTCCACACCCTTGCGCGGCTCCGCCTCCGTCGGCTTGTCCCACTGTGTGGCGCCCGACGCCACGTGCAGGAAGTAGTCGCGACCGGACGCGCGGCTGCTCACGAGCCGCCAGCCGGGCGGGAGGTCGTCGCCATCGCCGCCCGCCGCGCCGCCGCTGGTGCCGCCGCTCTGCGTGTTGGCTGCCGCGGCCGCCGCCGCGCGCTCCAGCGCAGAGGATCCGGGAACCGCGCTGTTGCCGGAGCCCGTGATGCTGAGCGACGCGGCGCCGAGCCCGATGTTGGAGAAGATGGAGGTCGACGTGCCGCCGCCGCCCGCGGTGCTGCTGCTGTTGCTGCTGTCCTTGTTGAAGCGTAGGCGCATGGCGGACGCGGGGAACATGATGGCGATAGGTGCCTGTGTGAGGAGACGCGAAGAGGAAGGGGGGAGGGGGAGGCGCGAGGACGGGAGGACGCGCGACGACGCCGACGAGCGCGCGCGAGGTGGAGCGGGAGGAAGGAGGTGGCGGCGCACGCGGTTCACGTGCTTCTTGCTTCTTGGCACGTCGATTTGTAATAGTGCGAAAATCAAGTGAATGACTGATAGTGATGAAATGCAGGGGAGACACGATAGCAGAAAGAGAGCGTGATTCGTTTGGCGTCATCACAGATAGTGATTAAATGAAGGTGGATGAACCAGCACAAAGAAAGCAAATGATGCAAAATTC
>JAASFS010000433.1:0-18399 GCA_023333865.1 Globisporangium perplexum | reverse complement strand
TGGTTGCTTGTGTCCATCTCTTCATTCTTGAGTGAATGGGAACAGGCAGTTGGTCCAGCAAACAAAACAAGCTCATAGGGCGGACACGTTACGACGCGGGTCTGCGGGATGCGGCGGATGTGTTTGCTGCTCGATGATCCCCGCTGCCTGTATGAGAGAGACCTCTTCACCCGAGCACCTGTACATGATAGAGACGACGGCGACGACGCTCTCAACGCTCAACACGCACGCTTCCGTGTATCCCATCGAGTACTTGGTACCTGCCTCCTCTGTCACTCCCACCCCTACGTCACGAGCAGCACGGGTCCGCGGAGATCGGCACTTTGGACGTGTCGGTCGTAAACGCCAAGTACCCGAGCGTGAAGCCCAGCACGATGCTCGCGATGAGCGCGACGTCGTACGTCATGGCCGCCAGCATCAGCAGATACGCGACGAAGATGCGCAGTCCGTGCAGCGCGCTGTCGCCCAGGTGCTCCCAGTCGCTCACTTTCGCCGTCGCCTCGCCGCGGTGCAGCAAGAGACTCGTGGCTGGCAGCGCGAGCGACGAGCGCAGTGCCGGCGCCGGCACTGCGCGCGCGGCGACGGACACCGAGGTGACGGAGGGCACCACGCCGCCGTTCACGCTGCCGTCAGCGGCTCTCGCTCTGTTGTTGCTTGAGCTGGCGGTGTTGTAGGTTGTGGCGGCACCGGCGTGCTCCGGGTCGTAGTAGAGCGAGGAGTTGTCGAAGCGGAGCTGCTTGGCGCGCTGCTTGGACTCTTGGAGGCGGCGGGCGCTGCGGCTCGTGAGCCACTGCGCGAGCAGCGCCAGCAGGAAGACTGCGAGCGCCGCGAGTGCCGCGCGCGCCGCGCTCGAGACGCCGAGCGCCTGCGTCCAGAGCATGACGCAGTCGCCGGCCGGGTCCGCGCCCGCCCACTGCAGGCCGTTCGTGCCCATGGTGATGCCGCTGCCCATGCAGAACGGCGCCATGGCTGCTCGGCGTGATGGCGCTCCTCAGTCTCTTGTTGTTTGAGTGATCGTACAATGCAGCAAATAATGGAGACAGGTCAAAACATTCAGTGAGGAACACTTCCAAGTGTTTTACTCGGGTTTTCTATGCCGACAAAAACTCCGAACTTGCTCATTTCGCAACATCCAAGCCGGCGATCAGGACGACCACCGCTCGCTGCTCCCGCCTGTGACGACGATGCCGCCCGCCCCTCGCTCGCTGCCACTGCCGCTGCTGCTGCTGCTGCTGGTGGCGCTCGCTGCGCTGCTCAGCCCCCTGGCGTCCGCGTCGATGGACATGCCGGTGCGCTCGCCCCGCCCGCGTTCCCTCGCCGCAATTGTTGAATGAGCAGCTCTGACGTTGCTCCGTGGTGTTGTGTGCGTGCGCAGTCGGACCCCGTGAGCGGCGAGATGGTCATGGGCTCCGCGTATCATTTTGACATGAAGAACGGGCAGCGCTTGCGCTTCGCCACGCAGGACTCGCTGACGCGCTTCCGGAGCGACCCGGTGCGTCACGCCACCGCGCATCACCCTCGTCACACGTAGCGCGCCGCTCCATACTGACGGCTCGCCGACTGCTCTCTGTCGCTTACATAGAAAACGGGTTTGAAAGGTGCCGAGTTGGCGGATGCCGCGAGCGCGCTCGAGATCCCGGACAAACTCTGTCCCGTGTGCGGCATGGAGACGTCGGTGAAGGGCGGCCCGCAGGTCTCGACGCTGCACGGCGAGCAGGTGATCAAGACGTGCAGCATGACGCACGCGCACCAGGTGTTCGACCACGCGCTGCTCTTCGAGGACGCTGCCAGCGAGCCCGCGAAGACCGACCCGAAGGCGGGAGCGGCCCCACCGCCAGCAAGTGACGACTTCTGCTCCGGACCGGGCACCACGATGCTCAACGGCTTCTCGTTCGGCCGCAGCGGCGCGCCGTGCATTCTGCTCTGGTTCCCCGGCTGGGTGCTCGCGACGCGCTGGCTCTACGCGCTCGGCTGCCTCGCCGTGGCGCTCGTCGCGGTGTTCAACGAGTACCTGCTGCACCTTCGGCGCGTCCTGCGCAAGGAGAGCACGACGCTCAAGCGGCTGCGCAGCGCGACGAACGGCGGGTACACGAGCAGCACGAGCCTGGCGACGTCGGAGGCGACGCAGCTGCTGCGGTCGACGTCGTACCCGCCGGCGTCGGCGTCCGGGTCGCTGACGCAGGCGTGCTGTCCGGCGTGGTTCCGCACGCTGCCACCGGAGACGCAGCACGCGATCCACTGCTTCCTGCACGGCTTCACGATCTCGATCGCGTACCTGCTCATGCTCGTGTCGATGACGTACGACTGGGCGCTGTTCCTGAGCGTCATCGCCGGATACGTCGTGGGCCACTACGTCTTTGGCGAGCGCCGCGACGCCGTGGGCGACTCGTACCAGGTGAACTTCCCGTGACGCGTCGAAGGGCGAGTGTGTGCGTGTGAGGACTGGAAACTGCAGTTGGAGTGAAGGCTGGTGGGTGTGATCGTTGGATTAGGACAAGTAGATAGACGGAGAAGCAGAAGTTCATGCAGATGAAGGTGTCGAACAGCGAGGTGTTCATGTGCGGCTGTGGCATGCTCCTGTCACTAAAGTTTAGTGTCATGACACTATTATTTCATTGACGCGCGAACATTGTTTTATTTTGCACGCGTCATCCACTTCCAGCCAACCAACCAAACGGCATTCGACCTCCAGCAGCAACAGCAGCAGTAGGCGTCGTTGTCACCGCTCGGCATCGTCCTCTCTGCTGCCTACCAGCAGTTCGTACCACCAGCAGCAGCAGCGATGGGCCGCAAGGGAGCGCGCGGCGTCAGTGCCCTCGTGCGCGCGGAGGAGGCGGCGGAGGAGGAGATCCTCGAGACGCCGGCGCTCAGCACGTTCGCCGACGGCGGCGCCAGCGCCAGCGACGGCAGCGACGACGACGACGAGGAGGACGAGGAGGCGGAGCTCGAGCGCCAGCTCGTGGAAGAGCAGCTGCGCGAGCAGCAGCAGGCCGCCAGCACGGGTATCTACAACCGCGAGGCGCTGGCGGCGCTCGCGAGCGAGTGGGACGCTGCCAAGCCGCTTGCGTGGGTCGAGACGCTCGAGACGTGCGCGTTCCCGCTCGAACTCGAAAACGTGCACGACGACCTGAAGCGCGAGGTGGCGTTCTACAACCACACGCTCGCGAGCGTGCGCTTTGCGCGCGACCGGCTCAAGCGCGAGGGCGTGGCGTACAAGCGGCCGGTCGACTACTTCGCCGAGATGCTCAAGAGCGACGCGCACATGGCCAAGGTCAAGGACAAGCTCATCTACGAGCAGAAGAAGATCACGGCGGTCGAGGAGCGCAAGAAGTCGCAGGCGCACCGCAAGGTGGCCAAGGAGGTGCGCTCGGAGCTCTGGAGCTACTGGTGTCGAGTATCTTGAGCTGATGACGTCGCCGTCCGAACTTGTGTGTGTGTGACGCGCTCTCTCTCGTACAGGTCCAAGCGGACAAGCTGAAGCAGCGCGCACAGCAGAAGAAGGAGACGCTCGACGCCGTCAAGCAGTGGAAGAAGCGGAAGAACAGCGACAAGAACGGGCTGGGCGACGACAAGAGCGACGAACAGCTCGAGTCCATCGTGGCGGCCAACAACAGCAACAAGCGCAAGCGTGGCGGCGACGACGTGCCTGCGGCGGGCGGTGCCAGCAAGAAGCCGCGCGTCAACCGCGTGCGCGAGGCCAAGGACAAGAAGTTCGGCTTCGGCGGCAAGAAGCGCTTCGCCAAGCGCAACGACAAGGACTCGACGAACGACATGTCCAAGTTCCCGGGCGGCCGCAAGGGCGGCAAGCCCGCGGCCGCCGTGCGCGCCGGCGCCAGCAAGAGCAAGGCGACGCCCAAGGGCGGCAAGCGCGCCGGCAAGGACAAGCGCACCACGCAGCGCGCCAAGGGCCGCAGGTAGACGAGCGGAGGACGTGATGACGTGATGACGCGCTGGGGGAGAGCGCCGCGCGACACTGGTGATTGGGTATATAGACGAGTGCACTCACACACACACACGCGCATCTCGGTCGGTCACGCGGTGGGCAGCTGCCACGCAGACTCGCCCGTGACGCTGTTCACGTAGTACGTCTGGCTCGTCTGCGGGTCGAACACTTCCTCCCACGAGCTTTCTCCACCACCATTCGTTGCGGTGGTGTAGCCATCTGCTCCGGTGTAGCCATTCTCGATCGGCACCGCTCCGGTGTTGTCGCTGGTGGCGTAGTAGCTGCTGTAGCTGGGATCCGCTGCGTAGCTGTAGTCGGAGGTCGAAGACCCTGGAGCGTAGTCTCCTGCTGCCATCCAGTACGCATTTGCTGGCTGCTGCGCCTGCGAGGATCCGCTCCAAGCAAGAGCGTCGGGGCTCTCGTTCTTGTCGTACGCTGTCGCTCCTGCCGCGTACTCAGCCGCCCAGTAGCTCTCGCTAGCGTCGTAGCTCCCGGTCGCGTCTCTCATGTCGTACGATGCGCTGCTGTATCCTGTCGCATCGTACTCGTAGCCCTGCCAGGTGCTCGCGTTCCCGCCCGCTGCTCCGAAGTACCCATTGCTGTCGATGAGCGGCGCTCCCACGTCCTCCGCCGCATACGCTGCTTCAGGGGCTCCCGCTGTGGCGCCGTAGTAGTTGCTGTAGTCGAACTCGGTGTAGCCGTAGCCGTACTCGTAGCTGGTGCTCTCGGTCGCTCCAGTGACAGCGCTGGGGTCGACCGTATAGCTCGTGTGCTCGTAGCCCGCGTACGTAAGCTCTGATGCTTCCTCCATCGTCGTTGCTGCATCTTCCAAGTGAACTGCGATGACAGCAGCGACAGGGAGGCTCGCAGCGCTCGCATCGATCGGAACTTCATTCATCGCCGCGTTCGCGAGTGTCTTGCGCTCCTTCGCCGCTTGTGTCGCGCGCTGCCGCTCCGTGCGCTCGAGTGTCTTCTTGCGCTTCCACGCCCAGAACCGCTCCGCCCTGGGAAGCACACGGGCACAAGCGTAGTGCTAACGTCAAGATGCGCAGATGACGAGCACGCTCCTCGACACGCAGTCACGTACAGCGAGTGGTTGATCCACACGACGCGCGCCGGATCCATCGAGTACTCGACCAGGAACATCACGAACACCTGCTCCTCCTCTGCTCCGTCGTCGCTCTCTGCGTCGGGTCTGATGGCTTCTTGTGCCCATGAGCTCTTCAGAGGCTGCGCGAGCGGGATCCTGCGCTCCGTGATCGACTCTTTGGCTGCGACGTCTACGAGCAGCTCCCCGTCGCTGCTGCTGTCTCCTTCGCTCTCCTGGCGCTCGATGTCCCAGGCCGCCAAGTGGTGCCACGCCGACAAGTTCTTGAGCGCGCGCTCGCGCTTCATGCTCAAGTCGACTGTGACGCGCTTGAGCCGGAGCGTCTGGCGGTTCTTCACCCAGCCGCGCAGATCCTCCGTCGTGTCGATCGCAAGCGAACCTCCAACCACCCTGCCGACACCCGGGAGCGGCACCCCCACGCGCAAGTACTCGTGCACGAGCAGCCCGAACATCCGCGCTCGAATCGTAAGCTGCCGCCGCTGCAGCGCGTTCATCTCCCGCAGCTTCCTACGCACCATCGAGTCCGTCGGCAGCGGCTTGGCGAGGCCGAGGAAGTTGCGCACGAGGTACACGAACTGCTTCTCGCGCTTGGCGTCCGCTTGGAGCTGCTGCCAGTGCTCTCGTTTGTCTTGCGTCAGCTTCGCCACCACGCGTCTCGCGCGCGCCACGGGGACTCGCGCGCGCCAGAACCGCTGGAGCCGCACAGCGCTGCGCTCGCGCTTCGCCTGCAAGGAGCGGAGCCGCATCTTCTCCACGTCCGCGCGGTCGCGCGCCTCGATCTCCGCTGCGATCCGCTGCGCGCGCTCCAGCATCACGAGTGTCTGGAGCGGCACGCGCTGTGGCTCAGTGCCGCAGAGTTCGCGCGGATGCCTCGTCGAGACGCACCTACCGCACACCCGCCGGTGCGTCTCGCAGTGTTCGCACTGCCACTGCACCGCGTGAGGGAGGCTTGAGTTCGTTCGTGTCTTCGACGGAGACGAGGAAGACGGCGACGGCGATGCGTCGAGGTCGTCGTCATCCGGTGGCGCGCACGCAGCACACATCTCCAGCAGTTCGACGGACTTGTGCACCGTGAGTCCTCCTCGGCGGTGCATGAAGGCGAAGCAGACGTCGCAGTAGAGCGCTTCTCGGTTCTCACTGCCCTCAGCCCTACCTAAGCTCGACGCAGCACCAGGCGAGGACGTGAGCTTCTTGAACCCCGTCGGGGACGGCGGGAGGCAGCTCAGACACCGGCGCGACGCAACTTGGAACTGGCAGAGTCCGCACAGCGCGATCCTCTCCGTCTCGTGCTCGCTCTTCCTCTTCTTCGCGCTCTTCACCTTGCTCTCGCTCGCTCCCAAGGCGCCATCAACAGCAGCAGCGGACGTCGCGTTCTGCGCGTTGACAGCGACACCACTGCTGCCAGTGTCTTCCTTCTCCTTGGAGGTCTCGCCCTCGCGATCGTCGCCGCTCTTGTCCGAGTGGAACACCGGCAGACACGCAGTGCAGAAGAACTCGTCGCAGTCGTAGCAGCGCCACTCGGCACACCTGGAGCACTCGGGCTTCCCGTCGCACGCGATCTTGAGCGTCAGGTTCGCCGGAGGGTACGGCACCGCCTCCGCCTTCACGTCTTCCGCTCGCAGCACGCGGGGCTTCTCCCACGTCGAGTACCCGGACTTCGGGTTCGTCCAGTACGGCAGTCCCCAGTCGGGGTCGACGTACTTCTCGTACACCTCCTGGACGCGCAGCTTGAGCTGCCTCCTGGCGAGCAGCACTCGCATCCGCGCCTGCAGCAGCGTTGCTGCACGTCCACGAGCCTGCGCTTCGAGCTGTCGCCGCCGCTCCAAGCGCGCGAGCAGCCCCCGCTGGAGGTTCCTGCCGCGCTGGAACAGGTGCTGGAGGCGCTCACAGCGCTTGTGGAGGTCCTTGAGCACGAAGTCCGACAGCAGCTGCACGAGCGGCGCCAGCTCCGGCAACACGAACACGAAGTCCCAGAGCAGCGCGAAGAGCTGCGCGTCACTACCCTCGAACCTGCTCCACCAGAGGTGCACGCGCGACGCGAGCTTGAGCTCCCCGAGCAGCCGCAGCACTCGGCCGAACTCGTCGTACGTGAGCGCGCGCTTGGACGCGCCGCCCGCTTTCGCGAGCGCCAGGTCGACGTCTGTCATGGAGAAGAACGCCTTGCTCTTCGCCTTGGGCGATCCCTTGCCGGCATCGCTGCTCTTCGCGTCCTGATGGTGCTTGTTGACGGCCTTGAAGAGCGCGACGACGCGCGAGCGCTCGAGCTTGGTCGCCAGCAGCGCGCGCTCGTCCACGTCTCGCCACTTGGTCGGGTCCTTCGCTCCGGACGCGGCGAGGAACACCATCTGCAGGATCGGGAAGCCGCGTGGGCCAGGCTGCCGCTGCGCCGCGTTCTTCGCCGCCTTGGACGGGTACACGTACGCTCGGATGCTCTCCTCGAAGCCTCGGGTGAGCGACGCGAAGACGAGTTCATCCGTCGCGTGCTGCGTGCACACGCGGAGGCTCTGGCGGCAGAAGACCGCGGTCTCCTCGCGCTTCCTCGCCGCCGCCAGCACCGTCGCCAACGCGGCTCGGAACGCCACTCGCCGACGCCAGAACCGCTGGACACGCGTCGCCATCGCGAGCTGTCGGCTTCGCTCGAGACGCCAGAGCTGCGCCAGGCGCAGCGAGCGTCTCTGCTGGACCCAGCGGTAGATCGTGCGCGCAGCGTGCGCGAGTCGCACCGCGGTTTTCAGCTTGCGCGCGATGACGAACGCGCGCAGCAGCTGCTCGGCCTTCAGGCGGCGGAAGCGCTGCCGCGCCTGGCGTCCTCGCACGCGCCTCTGGATCGCAACCGCAGCGCGTCGACGCCCGAGCACGCGGCCTTCGATCGCGACGGCGTCTACTCGCCAGCGACGCCGCAGGAACCGGACGACGAGCGTGTGGCGCCGATAGCAGCGTTGGATCTGTGCCGCTGCCTGCACTTCTCTGCTCTCGAGCGCCTGCTGCTTGCTGTCTCGTAGCCGCAGGCCCTTGAGCGTGACCGCGAACTTGGGCGGCGCTGCTGTCTTCCTGGACGGAGACGCTAGCACTGACGCTGGAGACGTCGACGTGCTCCGGAGCCGAGCGGCTTTGTCCGCGAGCCGCTGCTTCCTCGCGAGCTTCCGCGTGCGCGTCCTCGCCATCTCGAACTTGCGCTGCTGCACCCAGCGCCGCAGGTGCTTCTGGATCATGATCGCAGCGGCTCGCGTCTTTCGGTGCTCGACGGCGAGCACCCGGAGCCACTTCTGGAGCTGCCGCGCCTGCGCTTCCGCTCTCCGCGTGTCCACGCCGAACCACCGACACACGCACCGCGCGACGACCTGCGCCGCGCGCTGGCGACGCGCCTGGCGCACGAGCGACTGCAGACGGCGCTTGACTGCGAACGGGTACACGGCGCGGGTGCAGATGACGAACGCGGCGCCGTGGCGATCTAGCTGCCACTGTAGTAGCGCTTCGTGCGACAGGTGGCGCGCCAGGATCACAGCCGCGAGCCGCTCGCGCTTCTGCCGCCGGAGCTCCGCTCGCACGCGGCCGCGCGCGCGGTGGCCGCGGTAGAGCTTCTGGATCGTGATCACCGCCAGGATCTCTCGAGCGTGGAGCAGCGCGTGCACGAGGCGGTTCTGCTGGAGTCGGCGGTCGCGGAAGCGCCGCTGCAGGTACACGGCGCTCTCTCGGCGCTGCCGGCGCTCGGAGATCGCTCGCCGGCGCACGCTGCGGCGCCAGACCATCTGGATCTTGAGCGCCTGGTGCTGCCGGTACCGGACGCGGAAGTCCTGGAGCTGCTCGGTGTGGCGCTGCCGCTCCGCGAGCTGGCGCCGCAGCTGCCACGCGACCTCGCGACCGCGGTGGCCGCGAAACACGCGGGCAATCGTCGCCGCAGCGCGTGCGTGGGCCGCTCGGCGCAGCTCCAGCGCCGCCGAGCGCCACCGAGCGAAGAAGAGCTGGAAGAACCGGTGCTGGAAGCGCAGTAGCACGCTGCGCACCGCGTCGAGCGACCGCTCCTGGCTCAGCTCCGTCAGGTTGCGCTCGAAGAGGAACCGCGACGGCAGCAGCGACTGGGACTCCGCGAGCAGCGTCTGCAGCTGCGTCGCGGCTCGCTGCGCCTGGTCCTGCGAGCGCGCGAGCAGCTTCTCGCGGACTCGGACGGCGCGCTGCATCTCCCTGTCGGCCCGGAGCACGGTGGTCGCAGCCACGTCGCCCTTGGCCGGTGCGAACGCTTCGTACGCCGCGGCTGTCGTCTGGTGCTGGAGCAGAAGCGGAGCTGGTGACGTGTCGGTGCAGGCTGTCGGAGCCGTCGGAGATCGCACCGACTGGGCTGGTGCCGGCGCCGGAGCCGCATCGCGCTGGTTCTTGGGCTCCGATTCGCGCTGGAGCTGCTGCTTCTTGGCGCGCCGGAGCTCCAGCAGCGCTCGGTACGCGTCCTTGCCCGCCACGCTCTGCTCCGGCGGCTCGGCCGAAGGACTCGCGCTCTGGCGCACGGGCTGCTGCAGCACGCGTCGCACGAGGACGCCGTCGAGCCGCTCGAGCCGCGCGCCGCGTTCGATCTCGCGCAGCGCCGCCTGGAGCTGCGCCAGCTGCTGCTCCATCGTGTCGACGCGCGGCGCCGCGTGCGTGCACACACACTCGCGGCGGCGGCGGGTCGCGGGCTGCTAATGATGAACACGACGGTGAACACGCTCGCTCGCTCTGTGTATGTTACGTGTGAGGCGGTCGCCGCTCGCTGCCTCTCGCGCTAGCTGGCGAACGGGATCCCGTGCTGCTGCATGTACATCACGAGCATCTGGCGCTCGCTCGGCGGGAGCATGTTGAGCTTCTGCGGCGTCATGTCCCGCGCCAGCTCCGCGATGGCGTCGACCGCGCCGTTGCCCTGCGGCGGCGGCAGCGGCTCCGGAGCGCCGCCCTGGCGGAGCGCCAGCCGCGGGTCGCGTGCGCGGCGCGGGTCGCGGTTCATCGCAGGCGGTGCGACCTGGTGCTGCGGCGCCGGAGCGCTCATGAGCGGCGGCGGCGGTCCTTGGTACGCTGGCGGCGCGCTTGGTTGCTGCATCGGCGGCGGTGCCGACGCCATGGGCGGGGCCATGATCCCGCCCGGCGGTCCAGGGCGAGCGCCCCACCGCGTCCCGCCCGCTTTAAGCGGCGCCACGCCTGCCGAGAGCCCCACGGCGCTCGGAGGACCCATCGGCGGCGCCATGCCGAGGATCCCGCCGCCGCCCGCGGGGCCGCTGCTGAGCGGCGAGCGCTGCGGCGGCGGCGCCATCGCGCGCGCGAAGTGGGTCGGCGGCGGCTTCGCCAGCAGCGCCGGCGGCATGTCCGCGGCGGACGGGATCGGGATGTTGAGCGTCTTGAAGCTCTGCACGATGGCGTGCGTGAGCGCCGGGTTGGCCGCGAGCATGCTCTTGGTGTGGTCCGGGCGTTGGCGCGCGTGCTCCTTGAGGCTCACGAGCATGTCGTAGAGCTTGAGCGGCCCGGAGCGCGAGATGGCGCCCTCGATGGCCTGGATGATGTCGGCGCCGCTCACCGCGGTGCTGCCGCCGCCGCCCCCGTAGTACCCGCCGCCGCCGCCGTTGCTGCTGCCGCCGCCGCTGTTGCTGCTGTTGTTGTTGCTGCTGCTGTTGGACTTGTCGCCGCCGTCCGCGAAGTCCACGCGCAGGTTGCGGCCGTTGATCTCGAAGCCGTTGAGGTTGCGCATGGCGCTGAGCGCCGTGGCGCCGTCCGCGTACTCGCAGAAGCCGTAGCCCTTGGGCTTCCCGGTCTCGCGGTCGGTCACGAGGCTGGCGGAGAGGACGGCGAGCTGTCAGTCACAGGCGCTGGCTTTGCATAGAGAGAGGAGCTCATCATTGCGTACCGGAAGTTGACGACCGTGCCGGCGCCGGAGAAGACCTCCTTGAGCTGCTCCTCCGTCACATCGTACGGGATGTTGCCGACTGCAGCGGGAGCGAGAAGCATGCGGGAGTGTCAGCAACAGCGCGACGAGAGGGCGACGCGCCACTGACAGGCAGCCACACGCACCGAAGACGCTGCGCTCCTTCGCGGTGCCGACGCGCGGCTTCATGCTCATGATGGCGCTGCTTGGCTGCTGGCGAGCTTGTGCGCTGATTGTGTGGTGCTAGTGTGCGAGGTGCGTTCGATAAAGTACGAATTCGTGTTGACCACGCGGATCCGAGTGGGCCACACATGTTTACCACACGACACGCATCAAATGAATTCCATTTTATATTCTGAAATGTAGGTATTCTCTGGATAGTAATTTGTGCTGTTAAACCCAGAGTGAGCGCTCATTATCCAAGACGAGCTTCGACAACCAAAGGAGCGACGATGGCGAGCAGTTCCTCCAAGCAGCACGTGCTGCGTCTCTACAAGGAGATGCTGCGCGACGCGTCCAAGTTCGAGGTGCGCTTCACAAGCGCGCTCTCTCACTTCCCCCCCCACACACCCCTCTACCTCCCATAACCGCTGTCTCTCGCCGTGAACAGGGCTACAATTTCCGCAAGTACGCCGAGCGCCGCGTGCGCGAGGACTTCCACAAGCTGCGCGACCTAGCGCCGGGCAGCGACGAGCAGCTGCGCGCGCTGGCGTTCGGGCGCGAGCAGGCGGCCGTTCTCTCGCGCCAAGTCGCGATCTCGCGCCTGTACCCGCCGGGGACCAAGAGCGTCATGGAGACGCTGTGAGCTGCGACCGACGACCGAGAGCCAAGCGTAACGCGAACACAGCCCGCAGTGGACAGTATGCAGTGGACAGTATGCAGTGGACAGTGTGCAGTGGACAGTGGTCTGTATGTACTTGCTAGAAGCGCTCTTACTTGAGCTTAGAAGGCAGCGATCGTGCGGTTCGCCGCCCACGCGTGCTTGGGGTTGCTCCAGACCTGCACGTCCTGGAAGGTGGCGGCGCCGCCCGTGGCGACGAGCGAGATGCCGTCCGAGGCGCTCGCCGCGCTCTCGCACGGGTAGATGCGCGCCGAGAGCGCGAAGCGGTCGTTCACGAACACCTCGACGACCGACACGTCCACGAAGATGCTGAAGCGCAGCGACTCGCGCGCCACGGCGCACGTGGCGGCGTCGGTCACGCGGTCGTAGAGGTGGAAGAAGCCCTCAGTGCTGTTGCGGTCCGGGCGGTTCGCAGCTGTGAACGGCGCGCAGTCGACCGTGGAGCTCGCGGACCGGTCGATCACGACTTTGCCGGTGGCGTCGTCGTACACGACCGCAGTCTGCTCCTTGCCGTCGGCCGAGCGGCGCACCGTGAAGCCGACCTTGGAGCCCTTGGCGAACGTCGTCACCTCGGCGGCCAGCTCGAAGGACTTGGCCGTGGTCGTGAGCACCTTCTCGCTGCCGGCGGCCACGACGGTCGCGCCAGGCAGCGTCTCGACCTGGTCACCGCGCAGGAGCTGCACGGCCTCGTACGCCTTCAGTCCGAGCGTCTTGACGGTCTTGACGGTCTTGCCGCAGCCCAGCGGCGTGACGCTCGAGACGAGCCAGTCGCCCGGCGCGCTCAGCGCGTCCTTCGGGTCGTACACGTCGCGCACGATCTCGATGCCGACCTCGCGCGGCAGCGAGAGGATGCCGTTCCAGCCCTGCGGCTGCGCCTCGAAGCCGTTGTCCTCCGTGATCCAGCCGATCACGACGTCCTTGCGCGTCTTCGGGTCCTTGTACACAGCGTTGGCGTACCAGAGGCTGTACTCCGTGACGCCGACCATCTTGGGCTGGAAGAGCCCCGCGTGCGGGTCGACAGCGTCGTCGCCGCCGCAGCTTGCGCGCGCCGCGCTGGCGCCGAGCGAGCCGACGGCCCACATCGGATACCGACGCGGCGTGCCCTCAGCTGCGAACATCATGAGGTTGTGTGCCTCGCCGTCGGCATCCGTGACCTCGAGGAAGTTGGTCGTCTCGAAGTTGTAACCCCAGTTTCCGCTGAAGGCCGAGAACGTCGTGTTCTTGTCCTTCGCGAGCAGGAAGCCCTTGTACGTCCAGTCGAGGAAGTCGCTCGAGTGGTAGAGGAAGATGCGCGGACCCACGCCGTGGATACCGCCGGCCGTGATGAGGTAGTGGCTGCTGTTGCTGCTGTTGTTGTTCGCGCCGAAGACCGCGTCGAGCGCCGGCGACTGGAACACGTTCGGGTCGCGCCAGCCCGTGACGTTCATGCCGGCGGGCGGCCCCATGATCACGGGCTTGGCCCCCTTCTGCCACGTCTTGCCGCTATCGCTCGTTGTGGCGTAGTTGACGTGCTCGCCGAAGAGATACTCCTTGGTCCACGAGATTGGGAGCTTGGTCACGCCCGTGTAGAAGACAGTGTCCTTGCCCTCGACGGCCTTCGGCGCCGCGAAGCCCGAGAAGACGCCGAGCAAGTCGAACTCGTCTTCGTTCTTGAGCGCGTCCGGGTAGTCGAGCCAGGTCACCTGGTCCTTCGACACGGCGTGACCCCACGTCATGTTCCCCCACACGGTCTGCTCCGTGTTGGACTGGTAGAACATGTGGTAGAGCCCCGTGGCGTCGTCGTAGTACGGGCCGCACGGGTCGTTCATCCAGTTCTTGCGCGCGAGGAAGTGGAAGACTGGGCGATGCTTGAGGAACGCGGGCGTGCCTGGCTCCGCCGGCGTGATCTCGGTCGACCCGACGTCTTGCGCCTCCGTGGTCGAGAGCACCGTCGCGCCGAAGAGCAGCGTCGCCGCCGCCAATCCCGGGAAGATCTTCATGCTGGTTGGTGGTTGCGCTGGGGGAGGAAGGAACCGCTGCGTGTCTGGAGATCGAACTGAGCGATCGTCGGCCGGTTGAGAAGTGAGCTCTCAAGAGCTCGGCATGCCCCGTCCGTTCGATCCTGGTTCGATGCCCGCGTTCTACGTGCCTGCCAGCTACCAACTGCAAGTTGGCGACGCCACTTGCGCGGATGTTATCGCTGGTGCAGTGTGCTCTCTCCATCCACCGACAGGCAGTGCGCGAAGCACCGCGCGGATCCTGAAGCCCGAAGCAGAAGCTGAAGCCGAGAGCCGAGCCGCTCAAATCGCGGTGGATCGCTCGCCCAGCTGGAGGATTGTGCTTGTCGGGGAATCAAGTGAGCTACAGCACAGAGTGATCGATCGCACAGGTTCGTCGGCTATCCATCATGGTGTGCGGCGACGTGCTCGGGGCTCGAGAGTCGAACGCCAAGATCAGGTCGCCTCCGCCAACGCTTCTCCGACGGACCTCGAGAGCAACCGGTTTGACGAGATCAACGAGATCCCGACCATCTACACCTTTGTCGACATTGTCTGTCTTGACTCCGTTCTCGCTGGAGTTCGCATCGCCCCTGCGAGCTGAAGACGGACGACACTGACGGACGGCTACCTGATGCATGAATCAAGCGACTTGCAAGCGACTTCAACACCTGCAGCCAGCTCCTTGTCTCGGTTCAAGTGAACACCATCGGCGAAGCTACTGCAACCAGACGGAGGAACACGCTTGCGACTCTGCGATGCACCAAACGAGTGGCACGTACTCGATTGATTGATTGCCTGACGGTTCACTCTCGAACGAACAGCACCAGCTCTCTTCCTCCACACTCTCTCACATTCCCTCTCGACCTCCTCCGAACACGCCTCGCATGCTACGTGCACTCGAGAACACGAGCGTCGCTCAGACTGGTCGCGATCACGATGTCAACAACTGCGTCCCAGTCGCTCTTCGCGGCAGTGTCCGACCTCGACTTGCTGCGCAGCAGGGTCGGACTAGCCTGCACCGACGAACGCCGACGCGCTTCTCCTTCGAGAGCTATCGCGTCTTCTCCAACATGCCCTCTGCGCGTGTCTTGCCGCGCAGCCTCTTGGGCACAACCTCTTGGCGCGTCCACGCGCGACAACGTTGGCGCTGTCGCTCTGAGGCATCGCCCCAGAACCGCTCGATACGCACGGCGTCCCAAGTTCAGGACGCGCGCATCGTCATCAACTTCCCCCGTTCAGCCCGCTTGGGTCATCGGGTACGTGCGCGGACCGTCGCGGAACCGGTGCAGCTTGCCTTTGCCTCCGCCGTTGTACTTGCGAGGGCCGCCGCCACGCCAGCGACCGTTGCGCGCGTAGCTGTTCGAGTAGTACGCTGGACGGAACGACGGCGTGCCCTGCGCGAAACCCATCGCCTCCAGGTTCGCCTGGTACTTCACGCGCTCTTCACTCGCCACTGCGCGACCGCTCGTGAACACGAACTCCGGCAGCTCGTCCCAGCTCAGCAGCCGCGCCTCCGCCGTCATGCTCGGCTGCTTGTACTCGAACTGCTGCAGATCCGTCGCCATGAAGAACCGGATCGTCTGCTCCAGATTGCTCTTCACCTCTGGGTCGTCCTTCGGAAGCAGCGGCGCCGCTGCCACCAAACTGCTGGTGTTGGTGTTGGTGCGTCGCGTGTGGAACTCGATGCCGATGAACATGCACGAACCGGGCGTCGCGCCGTCGCACGTGTGCGGGAAGTAGCTTGGGAACGCGTGCACGCGGGACACGAGATTCACGTGCTGCACGCTGTCGACGAGCTTCCGCAGCCGGGAAGCGACGAACTTGCCCCACTTGTGCATCTCGCTCGGCGTCCCAGCCTGGAAGTTCGCCACCAGGTACGTGTCGTAGCGGATGAAGAAGTTCGACCGCTCGAACAGCTTCTCCCACGGACACGACGACGCTCCACGCGCTTCTGCTTGCGGCTGCGTCGCCAGCTCCTCCGAACCCAGCGAACTCATGGTCGCGAACCGAGTCGCGAGAGCACTCGCTTCAGTCGCCTCCAACTCGCTCGTCCCGCCTGACAGCGAACTCGGCACGCCCGCGGCAGCTTCCGCCAAGTACCGAGCGCGCCAGATCTCTTCGTAGATCACCGAGAACGTCGACTGTGAGACTTGTACAGACGAGTTCATATGCGGGTACGCTGGGGTGATAATCGGCATGATGTGCGAGCGGTCGTAGATGTTCTGCCGAGGGTCCCACATCTCAAAGCCCAGTCCTGCGTCGTAGATCACGTTGAGCATCACCGGCTGCGGCCACTGCCACTCCGACATGACCTGGAAGAACCGCAGGAACACCTTCGCCGGCTCCGCGTCCGGGTACATCTGGCACACGAACGCCACGAGGATCGCCCAGCTGATGCCGCCGAGATACCCGAGCTTCGCCGAGTAGATGCCACGGCGCCGGGCCCACGTTCGCACTGCGCGCAGCACGACTCGGAACACTCGGCGCTTCGGTACGAGGCAGAGCAGCATCGAGCTCACGCGTGGCGCGTTGAGACTCTTCATCGATGCCGCGTGCACGCCGACCAGCATGTGGTCCGAGTCGATCTCTTGGTGCGCTTCCACACACGCCATGGGCAGGCGCGCAAACAGCAGATCCATGCTCACGCCCAGGAACGAGAGCGAGATGAGAGGAACGTACGCGTTCGGCACGGGCGCCAGGTGCGTCACGCCGGCCGTCTGCTCGAGCATCTTCGCGAACGAGCCGAAGAAGTCTTCGTGCGTGACGTGGTACGGCACCACGCACACCGCGTCGATGTCCGACGTCGGGTCGTTCAGACCAAGGCGGTACGAGCCGGCCAGGAACAGACAACCTCTCGTGATTGCAACATGCTCCTCCGCGAGGCCACGCTCGTGGCCGACCGCCTTCACCCACCGCGTCAGGATGTCCGACAGTAGCTTCAGCACTTGCAGCTTGTGCGCGCGAGCCGCAGGGGCGTCGGTCGGCGCCAGTGCGTCCACGTAGTCCAGGAACGACTGCGCCACTGACGGGTTCATCTCCGCCAGACTCGGGCTCTCCACGACGCTCCCCACCGCCGGCACGAGGTGGCACTTGTGGTACAGCACGTCGCGCACCTCGTCGAGCGTGCCCGTCTGGATGCTCGCGTGCAGGTTCTGCGCCATGTCCTGCGAGATTACGCACTGCCGCGCCGCGTGCTCCACGGACCACGCTAGCGCGTTCGCCTCCTCGTACTCGCGGTGCGCCAGGAACTCGGCCGACAGATCGTTGATGCGGTCCAGCAGCATCATCGCCTCGCAGTCCTGCTCCTCCTCGACAGACATCACGTCCGATAGCGTCTCGGGGCTGTCAATCGGCGACTGTACGCTGTTGTGGTGGTGGTGGCGGCGGCGGCGGTGGTGGTCGAAGCCTGGCACGGGGCTGTGGCGCGGGCTTGGGCACGACGACTCGGCGGTCGACTCGCTGTTCGTATCCTCGCAGTCCAGCTCCGACAGCTCGTCGTCGCTCTGCTTGCCGTGCTTCGTCGAGCGACTCGCGCGGCATCCTGGAGACGACGCAGCAGCAGAACCGGCACGCATGTCCGCCCCCGCAGCCGCTGACATGATCGCATCACAGCGACCAGCGGGAGATTCGCCGCGTATCCGCATCGCATCTTCACCGCGAAGCGGAACACTCAACGCACGCGAGCGCATGACGCGCGACTGCTGCTGCTGCTGCTGCTGCTTGGGGACGCTGTCGGCGCTCGCAGGCGAGAAGTGCACACTGGAGCCCTTGCTGTTCGCGGCCGCCTTCAGTGACTCGGTCAGCAGCCACAGCGGCAGCTCCGACCGCCGCTGGAGCAGCACCTGGTCGGCGGACGCCGATCGCCCGCGAGTCGCACCCGCGACGACGTCGTCGCGCTCCCGCGCCACCTCCGCCTTCCGCGGCGACGCGAACCCCGGACTCCCGCTCGGCTTGGCTGCCGCCGCGCGTACTCGCGTCACCGCCGCCGCCGCGTCTCTCTTCCTGCTGCTCTCGCTAGTCGCACACGCTCGCACGTCGTGGCTCTGCGCGGCCGCATGCTTGGGGCTCTGCTGCTTCTTGTCGCTCGGCGGCTTCTTCTCTGACGCGCTCATACTCATACTCATACTCTGGCTGCTGCTGCTGGCGCTCTGCACCGAGTCGCCGCGCTTGCGGAACACCGCGGGGGCATCCGCGACCCGCGCCACGCCGCGCGAGCGCAGCAGCTTCGCGCGCTGGCAGGTGGTCTGCCGGGGCTTCGGCTCGCTCTTCGCGTGCGCCTTGGACGCGCTTCTTGCTGCCTTGAGCGGCGATGGCGGCTGCGGCGCCGCGACGCCGTTCTTCACCGCATCCTTCCACGACAGCGGCGCCTTCGTGGCGGCGCTCGACGTCGCCACCGCCGGCGGCTGTTGCTGCTGCGGGCGGAGCACCATGTTCGTTCGGTTGGCCGATCGCTCGGTCGTCGCGCGGTCGGCTCTTCTAACGGTCGGCGCCTCGCGGTCGATTCTTCCAACGGCGTTCGCGGCGATCAGCTGCACAGAGCCACAAGCAGTCAGTTCGCGCTTCATTGTATGAAGAGGAGCGGCGGGAAGAGCAACAATTGAGCTGCGCACCTGCTGTGGAGATAGGAAGGGAGGGAGGAAGGGAGGG
>JAASFS010000432.1:0-18415 GCA_023333865.1 Globisporangium perplexum | reverse complement strand
GCCACAAGCAGAGGGAGCGTCATGGTGAGCGACCGAACGAACAGCGGGCTGCTGGGTGTCAACGGACTTGGGGACGTACGAGCCGCGCTTCGTGCGCGGGTCGACGTCATACTTGAGGTTCGTGCGCATGGTGTTGGAGAGGTCGTGCACGACGCACTCGGTGAGGTCGCGGCACTCGAGCTCAAAGCGCTTGCGGTACACCCCCGTGTACGAGCGCTTGTCGTAGAGCCGCGCGTACACATCCGGGGTGTTGCTGCCGCCACCACTAGTTGCGCTGCTGCCGCCAGAAGCACCTGCAGGCATCGTGGACGCGGCGTCTCCACTCATCGTTCAGAGCTAGTTCTGCGATCTCGGCACTGAGCTCCGTGAGCGAGCCACTCGCGCTCGCTTGATCAATCGGCCAGGAGAGACGGAAGCGAACTGGTCACGCCGCGACGGCGGTGGCTCAGGCACGCCGTGTCTTCAAGTGAACTCCTCGCTTGCTCGCTCAGTCATAAGGCGCTCCAGGACGAGCAGGTTCCGAAGCAGGAGCAGGATTCCAGCGCGAGCACCTCGCGAGCTCGCTCAGCTCGCAAGGTGCTCGCAAATAGCGGGTCTTGTCTGATCGAGATCTCCGAGGTCTCTGAGGTCTCCTGAGATCCCCCAAAGCGCGTTGGTAACTCGCTGCTCATACGCAAGCAACTCGACACATCTCTATCCCAAAGGCGAGGCGGGGGCTGTGGAGGGCTGCACGCCACGCACCGACGCACTCAGCGCAGGGTGAGAATGACACGTGGACTCCAGGCATACTCGAGGCTCTCTCCATGAGCGACGACCTGACTCGACGAACCTCTCCACCAACTGAACGGCACGGCGTGTACCTCATCGAACGAACGAACAGGTGAATGGTCAATCAATGCGCGCCATGCACTCGCTCGAGTGCACACGGTCGCATTCATCTCGTTATCAAGTACACACTCTTGTCTACATACTGCGCGCGCGCTCCACGCAAGCGAGAGCGGCACCAGTCGCCTGCAGCGAGATGCTTCTCGAAGCGCAGCTCGCGACACGGACACCAGCGTCCTGCTGCTTACAGGAACGAGGCGGCGACAGCGAGCACGACGGCACCCGAGGCCACCACCACACTCGACGCAGCCGACGTCGGCGACGGCGTCGGGGTCGTAGACGCGCTGCTGTTGCTGGTCGAGCTGCCGGTCGAGTTGCTCGAAGCGGCAGGCGCCGCCGTGGTCGCGGCCGGAGCCGGCGTCGTGACCGTGGCGCTGCTGTTGCCGCTGCCCGAGCCGCCCGTCGTGGAGAGGCCCGCGCAGCCCGTCGTGAACGCCTT
The DNA here is from genome assembly GCA_023333865.1 of Globisporangium perplexum. Lineage (NCBI taxonomy): Eukaryota > Oomycota > Peronosporomycetes > Pythiales > Pythiaceae > Globisporangium > Globisporangium perplexum. The sequence continues at coordinate 17,091 of JAASFS010000432.1, read as the reverse complement.
GATCAGGTCCGTCTCGAGCTGGAGAGGCGGGACGAGGATCGCGACCGTGCAGTCGCCGAGGCCGAGCGCGGACACCTGCTTCAGCACCGACTGGCACTCGGCCACCGGGCACACCTTCGCGAGGATGTCAGCGGTCGGCTTGACGGCCTTCAGGAACGTGAAGCCCGACTTGGTTGTGCACGCCGTGCCATCCGCGCCGGTCACCACCGGGGCGATCTTGAGCACGTCGCAGTCGACGGCGTTCACCGAGGCGACGGCGGCGGCGACGGCGGCAATGACAGCGAAGAACTTCATCTTGATGGGAGGAGGGGAGACCGGAGAGAGGAGGAACTCGATGTGATCGCTTGGAGTCCGATTCGGGAATGATAGAGTTGTGATGGCGGCGGCGGCGGCGCCGCAAGCGATGGAGGGCACGCGCGGGCGAGGCGAGCGAGACCAGAGGCGAAAGAGACCAGCAAGCAGGCGGGCAGGCAAGGCGCGAGATAGGGGAGGAAGGAGCTGCTGGATGCTGCTGGCTGGCGTGACAGGTTGACTCGACTCGGTAGGTGCTCTGTGTATCGACTGGTGCCGGCGCGACATCATCATCGTCTGCGACGGCGGTCATGGAGGAGATCGCGCGGCGGTCTCTCGCCGCTCGCGGGATCGGCTGTCGCCGCGTTGCGCCGGCTGGCGCGCGACCTCGCAAAGCGGGTTTCTCCCGCGGCGCCACACGAACCGCGAGTCGATGCGCGCGGAAGAGGTTTTGGTGGCGACGATGGCTGATGGTGGCTGACTGGGTATGTTCACGCATCGTGCTGAAGGAGCTGTCGCCGCTAGGCAGCGCTGAATGAATGAGGCTCGCTCGCGACAGCAAGCGAATCGTCGAGCACGACTCGAGTTCTCGGCGAGCGAGGCGTTCGCGGGCTGCACGGCGCTCTCGCTGGGAGCGCACGTCCGGCATCGCCTCGAACCTACACCTCCAGCTAGCAGGCGCTCTTGGTCTGATGTTCCTCAGTCTCGCTGTGACCGGTGTCTCGACCGGCTCTAGCGCGAGCGAGTGAGCGAGACGCGAGTAACGACGAGAGAGAGGACCAGAGATCGGCCACGCCTTCGCGTGATCCCGAAAGATCGAAATCGATCCCTTACTCGCGAAACCGGGGATGCACAGATGTAGCAGACGCGGAGGTCTTCCTCGTAGCAGGCTACTACGGCGAGCGGACACTGTCTAGCCTGCCTGCCGGCCTGCCGGCCTGCCTGCCTGCCTGCCTGTGTTTGGAGCAAACCGGCCACGCGTGGTCGCGCGAGCTCCGTCGTCTCGACTCGCTCTCGCGCTTGCTTGCGGCGGCAGCCAACACGTGACTTTGGTCCAAGAACCAGGCGTGAGTGAGTGCCTTTCGCCGTTCTTCAATGCGCGCGCAGACACAACACACAACACACGCAGGCACCGGTAAGGCACAGGTGTGCGGAAACACCGGCAAGCCCCCAGTCAACGGCGTGCGGAGCAGACAGCCCGAGCGATCGCCAGCGCGCCATCCCGGAACCAGCGCCTTTGTGTGCTGCACCGCTTGCATCGCTTCATCGGTGTGCGAACCCCCTGCGTATAACCTGCTGTTTAACCCGCGAACAGATACCTGGGTTTGTCGAATTTACGAAAATGACTCAGATTTGAGAACCCGACGACTTATTGGTTTTACGAGAAATGCTCACACTGACCAGACGCCTTGACCTTGGCGGACACCCCGTGCCGCTCCAGCGGCCATCTTGGACGCCGCTGCTGGACGACACCGTCTCGCATCGTCTCCAAACGCGGGGCTCGCTTACACGGCGATCTCGGCAAGAGATCGCCACCGCCTTCTGTGCGCGGGTGATCGAGGCCGCGACCTTCACTTTCGGCAATCCTGACCCGACTTCAACTTCATCCGACTGCCATTCATCCCACGCGCGCGCGAGCCGCTCGTAAGGAGCCCCACTTTCGCTCTTGCCGCTCCTCGCTGCCACCTCCCGTACAATGGCCGCCGTCCCTCCCAGCAGTTCGTCGACCGCTCCACCGGCGCCAGCGAAGCGTGTGTTCCCGAAGAATCCGACGTACCCGGACGCGTTCCTGCTGCGCGCGCCGAAGACGGACCTCCACTGCCACCTCGAGGGCTGCGTGCGGCCGCAGACACTCATCGAGCTCGCGCAGGCGCAGGGTGTGGCGCTGCCGACGTACGACTGTGCAGAGCTCAATGCGCGTGTGTTCAAGGAGACGTATGCGAGCCTCGAGGAGTACCTCGAGTGCTTCTCGTACGTCTCTGCCGTGCTGCATCGGCGCGAGGCGCTCGAGCGCGTGGCGTACGAGCTCGCGCAGGACCAGTTCGCGCTCGGCGTGCGCTACTTCGAGACGCGCTTCGCACCGCAGCTCAACGCCGTGCCGGGCGAGCTCTCGGTCGAGGACGTGCTGCTGAGCGTCGACCGCGGGCTCGCGCGCGCCGCGCAAGAGAGCAACGCGCAGGACGCGGACGTCGCGAGCGGCGCCGCGCCGCGCTTCGCGTACGGCATCATCGTGTGCGCCATGCGCTTCTTCACGGCGGACTTCTCGCCGTACTACGCGCACTTCTGCGCGGTGCACGAGGGCGAGGATCCGCACCGGCTGTACGGACTCGCGTCGCTGGCGCTCGTCACGCAGGCGCACGCCGTGAAGCAGACGCACGGCGTGCCGATCGTGGCGCTCGACATCGCTGGCGCCGAGCGCGGGTACCCAGCACACGACCACAAGGAGGCGTTCGCGTTCGCGCACCGGAAGCTCATGCACAAGACCGTGCACGCCGGCGAGGGCTACGGACCCGAGAGCATCTTCGAGGCCATCACGGACCTGCACGCCGAGCGCATCGGCCATGGCTTCCACCTTTTCCACCACGACGAGATCAAGAAGGAGGGCATGTCGGAGAGCCAGCGGCGCGCGTACTGCCATGACCTCGTGCAGTTCGTCGGCGACACGCGCACGTGCATCGAGGTGTGTCTCTCGAGCAACCTGCAGACCGTTCCCGCGCTGAACCAGGACGCCTCGACGCACCCGATCCGACGCATGCTCGCCAACAAGCTCGCCGTGAGCCTGTGCACGGACAACTGCACGGTCTCGCACACCAACATGTTCACGGAGGTGCGGCTCGCGGTCGACGCGCTCGAGCTGACGCCGCCGGAGCTGCGCCGCGTCCTCATCACGGGCTTCAAGCGCTCGTTCATGGCCGGCGACTACGCCGCCAAGCGCGCGTACATCGACCACGCAGTCGCCTACTTCAACAAGCTGCTCGTCGAGTTCGGCATCGACGCGGAGCCGGCGAGCTGATCGACCCGTCCTCCCAGTAGACTTCGGAAGGGAGGCAAGCACGCAATTCGTTCCAAGACGCCTCTTTGCGTCGATCCCTCCTCTCTCACGCTCGCTCGCTCCCTACCGCTTCGTGCGCGCCTGCTTCTCCTTTCGCCGGCCCACGGCAGCGGCGGTCCTCTCCTGGATCTCCGAGATCTTGCACGGCCGCACGGCGTCGTCCTGCTCGTCGTTGTCCGAGTCGCCAAAGTCGTCGGCGGTCGGTGGGGTCGGACGCATCGGCATGCCTCCCGCGCCGTGCGCACCGCTGCTGTTGCCGGCGTGGTGCGAATGCGACGAGAGCCCTGCGCCGCCGCCGCCAGCTCCTTTCTTCGACGCCTTAAGGTGCGCAGTGCCTTCCGCCACCTCGGGGTGCTTGAGCGGACTCGCCGGTGCGTTCGTCGCGATGTTGTGGATGTCCACGAGCTCGCCGATGCGCTGCTCGATGATGCCGAGCAGCTTGACCATCGTCACGTCCGTGACGCCGTGAGACGAGAGCTGCTGCGCGAATGCCTCGTCGCTGTGGCCGAGCTTGTGGAAGATGCTGGTGGCGCCGTTCTTCATCGTCTCCATCGCCTCGGCGGACTCGCCGTGGCGCAGCTCGAAGAACGCGACCTTCTGCTTGGACTTCTCGATCTGTTCCTCGAGGTGCTGCTTGAGCTCCTGGCGGTACGAGTCGCTGTTGTGGCCGGAGCCCCGGCACTGCTCGATGAGCTCCTCGACCTCGTTGTTCTCGATCTCGAGCGCCTCCATCTCCGTGTTGAGCTGGTTGATCATGTTGAAGAGCGAGAAGTTCTTCTCCTCGGCCGAGACGAGCGCCTTCGCGAGCTCCTCGGCGTTGCTCACACCAGTCTTCTTCTTAATCTTCGTGAGCCCGTCCTCGACGGACTTGAGTCGCTCGCTCTGGCGCCGCAGGTCGCCCTCCTTCTCGTTCAGCAGCCACACGTTCTTGAGAGTCTCGTCTCGGAGCTTCACGTCCGGGGTCGAGAGCAGCTTGAACCCGCCTGGGACACCGCCTGCGGCGCCTCCACCGGAGCCGCTCCCCACGCGTGTTCCGAGTCGCCCGGCGCGGTTCCCCGGACTCTTGGGCGTGCGCAGTCGCGGGATGTCACGAATGTTCGCGCGGTCCTGCTCGAGCTGCACCTTCTTCTCGATCCAGCCGCTCTCGAACTCGCTGTCGTCCTCGGCGAGCTGCGCGCGGATCGCGTCGGCTTGCCGGTTCGCGCGGTCACGAGAGTCACACGCGCTCTGCGCTGCGCTCGAGACTTTGGCCGCCTCTGTTTGCTTCATGTGCGTCTCGCGCTCGAGCTTCTCGTGCACCTGCTGCTGTTGCACCTTCTCGCGTCGGAGCGACTGGATCTCGTCGCGGAGCGTCTTGTTCGCGTTGCGCTGTCTCGGTGGGCAGAGCGGAGCGTCAACAGAAGAGGAGTGAGATCGGCAAGACAAGAGGAAAGCATGGCAGGACACTGGGGGAGAGGTGTCACTCCCTCCTGGCGGTCAGTCTCGCAAGACCAAGCACGCACCACTTCGTTGTATCTCGTGAGCACCTTGTCGAGGCGGTTCTCGAGGGTGTGGATGGACTTGACCTCGCACGTGGCCGCGCACAGCTGCGCGTTCGTCATATTGCAGAGTCGCTTCTTGGTCTCGAAGTGCAAGTCGCGCAGGCGCGCGAGACACATGTCGAGCTCGTGGCTGCGGCGCCGCTCAAAGTCGAGGCGCTTGGCGTACGTGTCGCCCTGCTGCATCAGAGTGCCGACGCGCTCGCGGAACATCGGGCTCTCGAGTTTGGACGGGCTGAGCGGGATGGAACCGACGTCCGGTGGGAACACGCGCGGCGTGCGGCTCCCGGTGCTCGGCAAGTGATACCTGTTGTAGCTACTACTGTTCGTGGTGCGCGGACTGAACATGGTCGAGTTCGCGCCGCCGCCGCCGGCGTTAGTGCTCGCGTTCCCAGTGCTCATGACGATGGTCGTCGGGCGACCTGTATCGGTCGAGCTCGAAGAACAGCTTCGTGTCGAGGTGTCTTCGCTCTTGGCGAAGAGGCGCCGAGCGAGGACGCGCGAATAGTACCCCGACGCAGATAACTGATCAGATGACGCGTGCTTAACGAAAAGCGAGAAGGTTCTTCACAAGACGTGCAAATAATAGTTTTGTTGTCTGCACGTCTCAGACAGGCAAGTGTAGACACAGGTCATCGTCGAGATCGGCACCGTTCAGAACAGGACGCACACGGTTGCACTTCTCGTGTTGGCTTGTAGTATTGGTAGATTTGAGGGTGTAGTTGTAAACAGCGGATACCAGCTCCTCCTGTCGATCAGGAGTGAGCTGCGAGGCCACGTGGAACTAGGGCGGCGCTGCTTGTCTGCTTAGCAGCCGGGACGAACGGGAGTCGTAGGGGTCACCGTGGTCGGCACCGGGGTGGCCGGAGTCGAGGACGGCGTCGCGGTCGGCACCGCAGTTGTTGGCGTCGGAACCACCGTCGACGTCGGCGTCGGAACCACCGTCGACGTCGGAGTCGGAGCCACCGTCGACGTCGGAGTCGGAGCCACCGTTGGCGCCTTCGTCGTCGGCGTCGGAGTCGGTGAGGGGCTCGCCTTGCACACGAGCGCCTGGCCGGAACACACCTGCTCCGCCGTCGAACACGTCTCGAGGTCCTTCACACACAGCATCCAGCAGTTCGTCGCGCGCTTCGGGTACGCTGTACACGTGCAGCTCGCCGCACAGATCTCGGCGTCACCGCTGTGACTGCGGTTGCACACGACGTGGCACGGCTCCGACGGCGTCGCGCCGGGCTTGGTCGTGCACTCGTTGAACTTGCATTCCGGGGTCGCCGACGCCACGAGCTTGCGACCAGGAGCGCAACCGATCGTCATCATGTCCACTGAGTCGTCCTGCTTGAGGAAGCGCGTGGTGGCGTTCGCATGCTGCTCGAACGTCATCTGCGACAGCATGCGCTGGTGCGACGGCAGCAGCGTCATCTTGCCGAACCACGAGCGCAGCAGACGCTCGTCTGCCGCGAGCGGCTCCGTCGTCGCGGGCATCTGCATGCCGTGCGTCACGGCCGGCAGCTTGTCCGACGTGCGCACCCACTTGTTGAACCCCGTGCCGATCATCACGGTCACCTCGTCGGGCTTGAGCACCGGGCGAACGCGTTCGTGCGCCTGCGTCTCGATCACCAGACCCGAGTCCGCGTTCGACGTGCTGTCCGCCGTCGTCGACACAGCCGCGAAGGTGTTGTCACCCTTGACCTTGTAGAACGCCGGGGTCGGGAACACGATGAACATGCCGTCGTCCTCATGCAGCGGCAGCGAGAGGTCGTCCTGCGCCGTCAGCTGGCGCTGCGCCGCATTCTCGCTCGCCGCCGTCTCGTAGGCGTGGAAGTGGTCGAGGCGCACAGCCTCACCGAAGAGCTTGCGCGCCGACACGATCTTCGCGTCGCCGTCCTGGGTCGTGAAGCCCGTCGAGTCGAGCGAGTCCGCGAGCGACGCGACCGCGCGCTCTAGGATCGACGTGAACTCGCCGTACACCTCGGCGTAGCCCGGGCACGTAGCGTCGGTCAGTTGAGCGGTCTTGTCCGTATCGAGATCCTGACCGGACGACGTGCTGATCGTGTAGCGCTTCACGCCGCCGTCAAGCGTCTTGTGGAGAAGGAACTGCGCGTTCGCGTCCTTGGCTGCCACCGCACACGCCGCTGCCTTGGCGAGGTACGCCTCGCGCGTGGCCGCGTACGCAGGGATGTTGCGCAGACTGATGATACCGTCCTTCTTGAGAGCGTCGAGCACGAGCGACGGAGTGCCGCTCGTCGAGAGTGCGGCGTAGTCGAAAGACGGCACCTCGAAAGCCGGCGCCTGCACGGCTAGCACGCCCGGAGCAGACTGCGGCGAGGACACGAGCGCGGCGAGCGCGAGGCTGAGCACAATCTTGGACACCTGGAGCATCTTGCGGGTTGGCTTGTGACTGGGTTTCCCAGGAAGCTTGGAAGAGATGAGAGCTGTTGGTGGCGAGCTGGCAGATTCGGGAGTGAGAGATCGCCTCGTGGGCGAAGGCGGACGCATTGGCGCGCGCCGGTCGGTTGAGGCTGTCGTGGTGTGGTTGTCGTGGTCTCGACAACCTGGTCGAGCCAGGATACGAGCAATGATATGCAAGCCAACGAACAGGCGTGCCGGTATACCACCTTCCAACGATTGTCGAATGAATGTTGAATGGACGCACTTCGAGGTCTACAATTTAATGTCCTCCACATCTGGAATTTGTTTCATTCGCTCACCACTTTTTCTAACTTCACTCTGGGAAATGAGATAAGATCCTTTCACTCATGACATGAGAGCGGTGGTGCTTTCCGGCTGACGTTTATTGGTACTGCTTATTCCGACCGAGGAATGGTGAAGGTAGTCCTTGAGTGAGAGGGCAAGCTTGTGTCAGTGTTCGTTGTTCGTCGCGTGCGGCTTCCGTGTTGAGCGAGGCAGCTCAACGGGCTGACAGGCAGCCAAGTGTATTTTGAAACACTGCAAACTGTTATATTCCAAACATTTTCCAAACAAGTGTTGTTGCGTTTGCGCATTCGCGAGCTTTCGTGCCCAATTTGCTCCATTTTGCAACCAGCGTCATGACGTCCTCTGTCGGCGCGCGCGTGCTCGCGGAGGTCTACCGCCTGCACCATGTGCCGTTGCCGGCTATCACGCTGCAGGAGCTGCTGAAGCGCGGCCCGAGCGCTTCGCCCGCCGTGATCGCCAAGCTGCGCGAAGACCCCGCGGGGCTGCAGAAGGTGAGTCGAGCGAGAGGGCGAGAGTGAGAGCAACGGCACCGACTGATCCGAGCGCTGGTGTGTGCGGCCAGTGGAAGGAGGCGAACTCGCCGCTGATCATCACGTCGGCGCAGCTGCTGCACCGCGAGGTGCCGATCCGCCTCGCGCGCCGCATCGTGGACCTCGAGAACCTGCCGGACGACCTCCCGGACGCGCCGTCGGTCGTGAAGCTGCGCGAGCAGCTGCTCTCGTCTTTCGACGAGCTCATCAGCTTCCCGCTGCCGCGCAGCCTCGAGAGCGAGCGCGAGTTCGTGGCGATCCACCGCCGCCTGCGCGTGGAGCATGCGACGATGCACGCGGAGGTCGCCGAGGCGATCAACGGGCTCAGCTACGAGCCACAGGGCCTCGACGCCGCGCTCGACGACTTCTACAACTCGCGCATCGGCATCCGCACGCTCGTGGACCAGCACATCGCGGCGCAGGAGCCTGTCGACGGCTTCACGGGGATCGTCGCGGACAAGTGCTCTCCCGTGCAGATCGCGCAGGACGTGATCGCCAAGGTGTCACCCGTGTGGGCGACGAGCCTCCCGGCGGGACGCGCGCTCCCTGAGATCCGCGTCGAGGGCGACGCGAACGCCGTCTATCGCTACATCCCGCAGCACATCGAGCTCATCTTCTCCGAGGTGTTCAAGAACGCGGTGCGTTGCGTCGACGCGCACGGGCGGCGGCGAGCTCCAAGTCGTTCTTGTTGGAGGAGCTGACAGCTCTTGCCTCGCCGCGGGTGCCATGCCAACAGGTTATCAACAGCCTGGCGGGAATGGCCTCAGCGTCGTCGACCCCGCCGCCGGTGTCGGTCCTCGTCGCCGGTGGCGCGCACGGCGTGTGCGTCAAGGTGTCGGATGTGGGCGGCGGCATGACGCGCAAGCAGGCGAACGCGCTCTTCTCGTACCGCCGGTCGGCGTCCGCGTCGTCGTCGCCGTCGAGCGGCAAGTACGACCCGGTGGCGGCGGCACTGGACCGTCGGGCGAGCGGGCTGGACGCGTCGCACTCGTTCGGGCTGCGCATCGCGTCGCTGCACGCCAAGTACTTTGGCGGCGATCTGTCGCTCATGCCCATGGAGGGCCACGGCGTGGACGCGTACGTCTACATGAACTGCCTCACCGGCGCGTCCGAGGTCAAGTAGCGTGACAACCAGCGGTCGAGGAGAACGAGCCGAGGCGAGCGTCGCGTGCAGCCACGTCCGAGCCGCTGGCAGATCGCCGACCACCAACCACCCGATAGTTGAGAGCATCAAGAGCATCAAGAGTATCGAGAGCATCCTTCGCAAGAAGAGTGCTGTAGCAAATGCCAACGTCTTCAGGCTTGCACTGAGGCGCTCGGTGCACCTTCAGATGCTGCGTGCGCGCGCCTGTGCGATCCGTGATCGGCGTCTCGCGCTCCTCTGCTGCTGTGCTCGCAACCGTGTTGATGCTGGCGGTAGAGCGAGTGACTCGCTCGGATCGACCAAACGTGTTCACTCGAAATCGAGTCTTGGGGCTTGAGAAGACACACCCGAAGGATCGTCGATGCAGCGCATCCCCTTCCGCGTGCTGGACGCGAGCGCGCTGCTGTCGCTCGAGGACCACGAAGTACGTGAGCCAATCTCCGAGGTGTCTGCGCGCATCGGCGTCCCCTGTCGCCGCCGCAGCTCGACGACGCCATCGCCGTTTCCTGGCGCAGTGGAGCATACAGAGCCATTCGCATGGGCCTCGAGACGGTCAGCAACGCAACTTGAGCTGACGTGTGTGACACCAAGCTTGCGTGTGTGCTGACCGTCCGGTCGGCGGTGATCGACAGGTTCGCAGGGATGCCGCAGGAGCTCGGGCTTGAGATCCTCTCCCCATCGCTCTTCAGTATCAAGATCCTTCGACTCGAGGTCGTGCGAGCGCAGGCACCGCGGAGACTCGAGATCCTCTGTGCCTCTTGTCCGCCGAGCTGCCACGGAGCTCGCCGACTCGATCCGGTGTCTCGGTACTTCAGCGCGGACTTCGTAGCTTGTTGGTACAGCGCACATGCTCGCCTCCCGTGCGTCCTCGCGGCCCGTCGTTCTTGTGCCACTTACTGCTTGTTTGCTGTCTGCGTGCGCGTTGCGGTACAGCGAGCCGATCGAGTGGCCGCTTTCCCGCTCGGTTCCAGTGACAGCGTCCAAGACGATCCACTTGAACGTCTCGCGCTGCTCCTTCCTGAAGCTGATCGTGCACCCACCGTTCCCTCAAGTTGTCAATCCGGCCAACCAGGTTCGCTTTGCCAGTCGCATTGTTTTGGTTCGCATGCGAAGCCCACGCGTGTCGACAGTGTTGCGCACGCTCATTGACACTGTCGGATCGCTTGCAGGTCGTCATCGAGCTGATCGAGCTGCTCGGCGTGATCGAGTGGCCGACCGATTCGATCCCGAAGCACGAAGGCGCGGCAGCTATCGCGCCTCGCCCGAACGACTCCGGTGAAACACGTGTTGCGTCTATGGCAGCGACGACTTCGGCGATCGCACCGGAAAGCTTTGACGAAGAGCTGTACGCTGCGCTACTCGAAGCTGGAGTTGCTGTCGACATCGTCGCGCGAGTTCAGGGACTGCCGGACGAGATTCCAGACAGAGAGTCGCTGGCGATGCCTGATCCTGAGCAAGGTTCTGAAGACTCGTCTTCGGAAGGCATTCGGCATCCAATCGCGCCTGCAAGCGGTTCGTCCAGTATCCCAACACCTCCGCAGTTGCAGCACGCGTGCTCGATGATCGACAGGATGACTGCGGCCAGCTCATCTCTCTTTGACGTCGCGATCCTCGAAGAGCTGGTGAGGATGAGTAGACACGGCGCGGTGATCAAGGAGATCCTCCAGCGTGACGGCTTCGTCGTCGACTCCCCGGTGTTGTCGATATGCAGCGCGATTCGGTGTCTAGAGCCATCGTCGACGGATTCTCCTGCGTTCGGGTTGCTTCCGACCATATCCGCAGTGGATAGAGGCAACGTGCTCGAGATCGTCATGTACACCTTCGGGAGCCTCTCGTGCGAGTGTCTGTGCTGCGATATCCCAGAGCTGCGTGCGCTGGCTGTGACCACTGCGGAGCGATTCTCCGCAGTGCTGCGAGACGTGATGGGTAGCGTCGTCGCGTTCGAAGGAGCAGTCGCGCTGCTGCGGATCAGCCTTCGAGACACTGATCAGCAAGTCTTCCGAGCAGCTCTCCAGTTTGCCCAGACTGTCTTCCAGCATCACGGTACCCGAGAGTCGAACACACTCACAGCGGACGCTGAGCCACTCGGACTTATCGATGGGATCGCTGGCGGTCGGGCAAGACAAGCGCTGCGACTTGTCATCGAAGCACTGCTGACGAATCCTTGCTGCTCCATGAAATCCGTGATGACAGCTCACTGCAGCACGGCGAGCAAGTGCCGCCTCTCACAGTATCCTGGCAAGCGCAGAATCAGTCCGGACTTGCTCATGTTCGTACGGATGCTGACTTCGCAGGATCGAACCGCGCTCGGGTTCTACACGGTGTTGATTCCAGGCGGAGTGCCTGGCAACCAAGGAGGTGATAGTTGTGATGCAACCACATCTCAAGAACGCAAGATCGACACCGATCTTGGTGACTACAGCAAACTCGCTCACAACTACGAAGTCGAGCATACGAACCGACTCCGGTTGATCCGGCTACTGCTGCAGCGTTACCGTTGCGGGACTCTGAATCTCCCACAGCAGGTCGTGATCGCGATGGAGAGCTACTGCTCCTCTCCGCTGTTTCACAGTTTGCTGTCACAAGCGCCATCGAGAGCCAGGATGAGCACTCGGACGAATGCTGATACGTGTTCGCGCCTCGCGAACGACTGCTTACTGTTACTGTCTCAACTCCCCGAGTCGGTGGCCGACCAAGACCCAAAGCCGTCGGTGGCTGTGAAGAACCACCACAGTCTTGGGGATCTAGACACAGCAGGTGCGTCAACGAGCTCCTTGGTAGCTGAAGTGGACAGGATAGCGTTCCTCACCGAGCTCTTATCGATATCCAGAGATCGAATCGCATTTGCCGATGCCCAGACGCCTCGCATGCATTTCGGAACAGCACGAGAGATGCCGACAGCAGATGCTGCAGTACTTCCAGTCAAAGCCGCGACCGCACGCCTTGTATCAGCACGTGTTCACGGAAGAGAGCTTCGATGGCCACACGGAGCGCTTCAGCAAAGGGAACATCGAGTTCCGCGGCGACATGGGACGGCGGTCTCCCGATCCGGTCCCATTCCACGATCGGATCAAGGCGAACACTCGTCCATTCGTCTTCAATCACCAGCTGAGAACTCCTCGCGGCATCGCGCAAACATCGGCATCGTCGCTTCTATCACTGCAGGAGCTGGAGCAGACGTCGGTGCAGGAGATATCGGCGCCGTTCGCGACCTTCAGAGGCACACTCGAGAGGCGACAATCCACCGCCGCTAGCACGAAGACAGAAGCATTGATAGCACCGGTCTCTGATGCAGCGCCAGCTCGCCACCGCTCTGACAGTACGACGCTGGAGCACACCACCACCAGCTCCCATGAAGCGCCACCAAGTGGCGCCGAGAAACCATCCGCACCTTCACGTGTTGCTCCATCCGTGCCGCGCAAGGTCTCCAGCGCGGCTCCAGCTTCGGTCTCACGCCGAGTTGCAAGAGTTGCGGACAGCACTATCACTGCTGCTGCACTTGGTACTACGGACGCAGACTCGCAGCCACAGGTACAACTTCCTCGAACTGCCCCAGCTGCAGGGACTCGGCAACGAGGCACACCAAGATCCGGCGGTGGAGAGAACCAGAGCGCAGCAGGATGCGCCGTCCAGTGAACCGTTCACGACGACTGATGGACTTTAGTAGCACCTCGCGACGATGCAGCTTCAATCGCGCTCCATGGTTGTCGGATCAACCGTCGCACTCACAGCAGTAGCACCACCACCAGCAGCAGCAGCAGCTTTCTTCTCGCCGCTGATCCTGAACTGAAGCTGGTACATCTCCCGGATCTCAGCTGGAAGCTTGCTCAGGTAGCTCTGCATCACACTCGAACCGACCTCGTCATGCATCACAAGCGTGAGTTGCCTCGCGGCGTCTCGGATGTGCGGGTTCGCGTGCAAGTCGCCGTCGTTCCGAGCGAGAAACCGCAGCACGCGCTTCGGCGCGATGTCTATGCTCGCGCAGCAGTGGAAGGAGAGCAGCAGCGCGGAGAAGAGCTTGAGCGCGGCGTGCAGAACCTGGTCGGTGATGGCAAGTTGCTTGTCCTCGAGTCTCTTGAGGATGAAGTGCATCACGAATGCGCCTCCGGGTCGTGTCAGCTCAGCTACCTGAAGTGAGCAGCGAGATGTGAGTGCTAGCGATCCTCATCAAGTGACGCGACGCCACCAGGCGATCTCTCTCTCTCTCTCTTTCTCTCTGCGTGTGTGTCTTCACTTACCTTGAGGACAGAGAACGCGGCGTTGTTGCGAATCGCGGCTTGGCGATCATCTAGGCGAGTGAGCAGCGCGTCGAGGATCTCCTCCAGCTACCAACAGTAGCAATCATGAGCGCCGCCGTCAGTCTCGTCGCGCTTGTGTGGGTGGGAACACACGAGCGGGTCGTACATCGAACTTTCCCAGCGCTGATCCAGGAGGTTGGGAGGTCGCGCTCGATCGCAGGAGCTCGTGAAGAAGCGAGCACGCGGCGACGAACACCTGGCTCTGGGTCTCGCGCAGCACCTGCTTCACCACGCTCAAGATCTCGACGCTCTGCAAACACTGCGAGCCGCTCTTGTCTCGATCTTGGAGGGCTGGGCTGTTCATCTTGGTCCGAAGAAGCCCAACCAGTCTCCACACCGCCCCCTCCTTCGTCTCCCAGCTCGTGCTCTGCAGACACTCGCGCAAGTCGGGGAGCGATCGATAGATCGAGACGGCGTCTTTCGTTCCTCGCGACGGCGAAGCGAACTCGCTGCCCTCTCGTGTTCGCTGCAGAAGCACCGTCATCGCCCTCTCGCTTCCAAGCACTCTTGAGCCGAGTGCGCCAAACTCCTGCACCACGAGCTCGATCTCTTCGTGCATGGCAGCTCGGTCTCCCTCGTCTGCAAGCAGGTGACTCGTGGCGTCAAACGTGCGCTGCAGAATGTCGAGCTTGTTGCTCAGATGCCGACACTCGAGTCGTACACCTCTCCACTGCTGCACGAGCGCCGCGTCTCCTGCCTGCAGCGCGATCTCGTGGCGTAAGTCGACGTACTCGGAGATCTGGAGCGGTGTCCTGAACGCTTGGATCTCGGGGATCCACACCTCGTACACCGTACCACTGCTATTGCTGCTGCTGCTAGTGGTGAGGGACTCGACGGCGTCCAAGTGGTGCTTCGACGACCACGTCGCGCTTGTGACTGGCGCGGAGACAACCTTCTTGAGCGAATCCCGGCCGCTTACGCCTCCACCTCCGAACTTTACTCGCAGCGGCGAGAGGGATGACGAGAAGATGTGGTCCGCTGAGCTCGCATTGCCGTCGACATCGAGAGCAGCAGCAGCAGCTGTGACTGTGTTCGGCTGCAGTGAAGGCAGAATGCAGCTCAGAGCGCTTGTTCTCCCGGAAGACCACGACGCGCTGTTGCGCCTGAGACGTCTCTGCGGTGATGGCAGGGGCGACAACGCCTCACACGCGATCACAGAGAGCAGTCCGACTTGCTGGAAGATGTTGTGTCTGCCGTTCGCGTGGCATCGATGAAGCACGAGGCGGACGAGCACGACCTTCTCCCGACTCTGGAGCCGCACGATCTTGAGCTCTCGCGCCGAGAAGTTCGTCGTTTCGTTGCTCTGGAACGCCACGAACCCGAGACGCTGATACTCCGCAGAGTCGTGCTCGCCACCGAGACGCATCGGCGACGAATCTGTCGATGTGAACACCTCGATGCGAGTCGGGATCTTCGCGTGGTGCGAGAGGATGTGCAGCTGTCACGACCAGCGGAAGGAAGAAGCACAGCGCAAGTGAGAAAGCGGCGACCCTGGACAGCTGCAGGTTTGTTGGACGTCGCGCGCACCGAGTCGAGTTGCGTCGGGACCCCTCGGTTCACTCGGAACACGAGCTCTTGCGGATACTCACAGAACTTCTCCGACTCCCAACCGCTGCTAGTTCCGCGCAGCACTGGAGGCAGCAAACACGTGCGCGGCAGTGTGCTGTAGTCACCGCCGCAGCCGCCAGTAGGATCTCCTGTACCGAGATTCTCCGGTGGAGGTTCCCGAACTCCGCAATGCAGCTGGAGTGAGTCTGCAGGTGTTGTCGTGCTCGCACAAGCCGCCACAGCGCACCGCATCTGCAAGTTCGCAGCTGGGGAGTTGCTGTCTTCACTTGAGCAGAACACGAGATCCAAGTGCACAGCCGACATCGATGGCGGCGATCGCGATCGAGAGACTCGTCTCTCTCAATAGCCGACGCGTGAATAATGAAGTATGACGCGAGACAAACGAATCAACTGGTGTTCGCAGTTCAAGACAGAAAATGGCGACGCTGAGCGACGAGGAGCAGGAGCTCATCGCGCGCGACCGCGAGCAGAACCCGGGTGAGCGTGCGCGCGTGCTGCAGCTGCAGGCCGACTGGGAGCTGTCGCCGCGTGCGCTGCGCTGACCTCGCATTCGTTCCCCGCAGGCTGCTTCTACTCCACGGCGCTGTCGCAGACGTGTCGCTCGGTCAACGGCGACAGCAAGTGCGAACTCGTGAAGAAGATCTTCCGGCAGTGTCCCGGCCGCAGCAAGGCGCGTGCGGCACCCACCCGCTCAGTTGAGCGCGTTGCGGCGGCCAGCTGACGGGATGCTTGCTTGGTGCAGGAGCTCATCTCGAACCGCTCGGAGGTGACGGAGGACGAGCACGGCGGCAGCGGCAGTGGCGAGCTCTCGGCCGGCGACTTCTTCAATCGCGAGCGGCTGGATCCGCGCCGCAGGTTCGCGCTCATGGCTCGGATGCAGTGCGCTGCTCGAACACTTTCACTGAGACTTGCTCTCTCGTTGTCGGTCGTGCAGCGACGACTCGGCGTTCGGCAGCTTCTTCGGCTCGGCACAGAGGTGTGCGCGTCGTCGGGAGCTCCAGTTGGGGGCAGCGAGCGCGCGGGTGGCTCACAAGACTGTTTTGTCGCTGCTTGTGCGGCTGCCGACTGGGCGACGCCGCCGACGACGCAGAGACGGCGAGTTTGAGGCGCAGATGAGTCCGTTCGACTTCTTCCGGCAAGAGATGTTGCGGCCGTTCGAAGGTGAGGGCGGAGCTGCGCGTAGCAGTGTGCAGGTGGCAGCGAATGGCACTGCAGACTGCAGAGCGATAGCGTGTGTGTGTGAGAGAGACTGACTCTGTGTGTGGCGAAGGCTTCTTCGGCGGAACGCTCGGAGGCGACGAGGGCAGAAACGACATCTTCGACCAGTTCGAGCGCGAGTTCGAGCGCATGCCGCGCGCTCCACCGCCGGCGTCGGAGCCGCGGCGACCTGCGCAGCCGGCGAACCCGCCCCACTACTCGTTCCACCCGTCGAAAGACCGCCAGGAGAAAGGTGCCGTGCGATGCTCTTGTGCACGGAGACATCCATGATATGGAGTTCCGAGCCACCACACCTCACGCCACTCTCCCCGAACAGATGCCGGCGCTGCGAAGGCGCGCGCGGACGAGAAGCGCGACATTTTCGAAGGTTACACGGGCCGAGTCGAGGAGATCTGACGGACACAGGCTCGGCAGCGCGCTCGAGACGACACAGGCACAACAACATGGGGAAGAAGACGCACGCTCGTCACCTCAGCAGGCAACAAACACACGATACGGAAACGAACAACACGGCGACTCCCACACATCACTGTCTTCAGCGCTTGCTTAGACGCTATCGGAAGCACGGACGCAGCATTCGTCATCGCACGGACTGACGGACGGACACCTTTCAGCACAGGAACGACCGCAGTGCCCAGTCCGGCGCACACGGCGCTCGCGTTGCGTCCGTCAGCCGCTCCTTGAAGTCGTCATCGTCCAGGCGGTCGCTCGCGCTCGGCGTGACGAACTCGTAGCT
>JAASFS010000431.1:0-18440 GCA_023333865.1 Globisporangium perplexum | reverse complement strand
TCGCGATGCTGGCGACGGCGACGGCGCTGCTCCCGCGCGGCGCGCTGGCGGCTGTGCGCAGCGAGTGCGCCGACTCGTGCATCCCGGCGTCGTGCGTGTCCGACTGGTGGCGCGCGACGAACGCCGTGAAGCTCTCGGGCGCCGCCGTGCTCGTGTTCTTCGCCACGTTCCTGCCGCGCGTGCTCGTGCGCCTCGCGATCTTCGTGCTCACGAAGCTGCCGTTCATCCGCCAGTACGTGTCGCTGCGCTCCGCCGCTCGCTTGTGAGGCGGCGCGTAATGGTGGTGGTGATGCCTAAACGCCTTCACTCTCGCGGTGGTGCAGGACGGCCGAGGATTTCCGGCGCTCGTGCATGAGCTCGTCCACGCACCTCATCTCCATGTCGCTTGTGCTGCTGGCGCTCAACGTCTCGAAGCTCGAGCCGTTCTTCTGCAACCTGCCCATGTACATTTGGGGCGTCTTCTTCCTCATCTGGCTCTTCTCGCTCTTCGACGTCGTCGAGAGCGTGCGTTCGTTGCCTGCGATCGCGGCGTTCGGGAGGTCTGCTGCCTTGAGGAGCTCACACCTGCTTCGCGGGTGCACAGCTCGCCGTCCGGCGGTTCGTGGGGCCGAGCGGCGACTTCTCCAAGCGGATGGTCATCTCCGAGTCGGTCAAGGTGCGCGCGACTCGGTCGGGTGGGTGATCCACCCAACCGGTGCTAACGCTGCGTGACGTCGACGACGGCAGATCCTCCGACTCACGGTGCTGCTCATCATCGCGCTCATCATCTACTCGTCGGCGCTCGGGAGCAGCCAGACGCTCAAGTACTCGATCCTCGCGGTGATCGGCATCTCCATCGCGCTCGGCTTCGTCCCTTCGGTGCGTCCGTCGGTCGCGTTGTGGCACTCACAGGGCGGAGACTGGCGGAGCTCTTGCTGACGCACCTCTCTCTCTCTCTGCCAGTTCCACAACGTCGTCGGCGGGCTCTTCCTCGCGTTCAACTCGCAGTTCAAGATCGACGACTTCATCCACGTGGGCGACGCCAAGGGCTTCGTGCACCGCGTGTCGCTGCGCTACACGACGGTCGTGAGCATGGACGGCACGAAGCTGTATGTGCCCAACAGCTTCTTCCTGTACAAGCCGATGGTGAACTTCACGCAGCGGCCGAAGCAGGACATCGACATCCACGTGCGCGTGGCGGCGGCGACGCCCGCCGACAAGCTGCGCGCGTGCATCAAGAAGCTCGAGGTGATGCTGCAGTCGCTGCACGTGGCGCTCACGTCGCACGAGGAGAACCAGTCAGACCTGCGGCACGGCGAGAAGTGGGAGCGCTTCTCGTTCGTCGCCATGGAGGAGCTGTACTACATCCGTGTGTACTCGTACACGGAGGAGCTCGAGGCGCGCAAGTACGCGATGATCAAGTCCGAGGTGTGGCTCGCGGTCATGGAGGTCATGGAGGAGCTCGGCATCGAGGTGCTCAGTCAACGGCAGCAGCAAGACGGAGACGCGTACTCGAACCCGTTCGGCGAGTCGCCGCACACTCAGCGTGAGATCGAGTCACCATTCGCATCCGAGATGAACGCGGTGATCGGTGCGCACAGCAGCAGCAGCGCCGTCGGTGGGAGAGGAGGGGGTGGAATCAGGACGCATCTATAGAGCTGCTCGGCGCGCGAGAGCGAGAGACAGCGTTGAACTAACTTATCCCGTTCGTACACGCAAGGAGGAACCGCGCTGCTCGCCGACGCACCGTCGTCAGAAGCGGTCGATCCACCCGGACCCGTCGATCTCGTGCTCCAGCTCGTTCATCTCCTGCTCCAGATCCTCCTCGAGCACGAGCGCGCGCTCTCGGAGCGGCCAGCTGCTCGCGCGGTTCTCCAGCCGGACGTACTTGCGGAAGCACGCCATGAACTTCCCGTGCGCGAGGTGGAAAATCTCGCTGCCTTCTCTGTACTGGAACGCCAGCTCCGCCACCGCTCGCTGGTTGTTCGGCGCGCCGAAGTGACCGGCGAACGAGTCCACGCCGTCGCCTACTGCGTTCAGGACGACGGTCGCCGACGCTTGCACTGCTCGAGTACTCGCGGACCCGCCAACCGTGGGCGATAGCGGCGCCTTCTTCTCGCCCGCACCACCCTCTTCCTCGCTCACCTTGCCTAACGGCAGGAAGTCACCGCCCGAGTAGCTCTTGGTCTTCACGGTGCTCCCGAGGTGCTTCCGGTGGCTGCGAGCGTCCTCGACGATCGTGTGTCTCGAGAGCTCCGAGTCGTCGCGCGTGCGTGGCTTGCGGTGGTTGCTGATCGGCGCGAACGTCGCGTTCGTGTTGCTCCGCTGCAGCCTTCGCGCGGTCTGCGCCGCCGCCCGCTCGTCGGGTTTCTCGTGCGGTGGGAACTCGACGAGCGACTCGATCCACCGGCTTCCGTGCCACGTAAACCGGTACGACGCGCTCAGACACTCCAATCGAGTCGCACACAGTGCCTTCACTGCCGACGCCAACGAGTACATGAACACCTCTGGAGTCGAGAGCGGAGTCTGGGGCGTCAGCCAACGAATCGATCGATCAACAGGCGACAGAGATGCAGATTCGCACCGGACAGGTAGTGATGCGTCGCCGTCAAGTCCTCGCGCGCAGTCGCCAAGCAGCTCGGGCGTTGCTCGCCCGCTCCAGACACGCGGGAGGGCTCGAGGAACATGTCGGACGAAGCGATCAGCTGCGTCGCCGGAACGTACGCCAGGCGGTCGGAAGTCGTCGAGTAGGACGCGTCGTGCCCTGCGCCGGAGATCTTCCCTTCGCGTACCTGCGAGAGCCAACTGTGCAAGTCTGCGCTCGGGAGCTTCCCCAGCGGACACGCCTTCAGCTGACTCGACAGCGCGAGCCACTTCGACTGACGGAGCGTGAGCTCCGCCGCCAAGTCGTTCGCGCCATCCACCAAGCCCGTCAGTTGCATCTGCAGCAGGCGGAACGATCCCTCGACGAACTCTTCGTCCGGATCCTCGTCGACGGCTTCGACAGCGACCTTCCGCTTCGCTCCGCCAGACACGCGGGTGCTGAGCAACCGCTCGGCGACTTGCAACGACCGCGCGCACGTGTCTTCGACCTGCGTGAGCGCGCTCAGCTTCTCGTTGAAGAGGTCGATCTGCGCAGCACGCGAGCTGTTAGCGGAGTGGATGCCATGATGAGCCTGCCGTGCGTCGGCTCATTCACGCACGCTCTGCGCCACCGTGTCGAGCACGCGCTGGCGGTGCGTCGTGCGGAGCTTCTCGAGGTGATCGCCCGTGAGCCCTGTGAGGATCGTTGCATGTGAGCGACCACAACGGACGAGCTACACGCAAGCGTCATCTGAGTGACAGGCGGACGCACACAGGATGTTCAGATCGTCCTTGAACACGAGCGAGAAGAGCGAGTTCGCGTCGATGCAGCTCGACTCGGTCGCCCGCAGACACTCTTCGGCCTCGGCGCTCGACTTTGCGTGGAAGAGCCGTTCCTCCGCGAGCAGGAAGAGCGCGACGCCCACTCCGAACAGTATGCGCAGTCCTTGGGAGAAGAACGCGTCCCAGATGCGCAGCACCTGCTCGAGCAGCCATAGAGAGAGAGAGAGAGCAGCAAACTGAGTCGCATCGAACCGATCGCAACAGGGGAGGGTCGCCGCACCGTCGGCAGCGGGATGGATGAGGACGTGAAGATGCTCAGGAACCAGCTCTCGACGAGGCGGTCGACGGGGAACGCGAGAGACTTGAGGTGAGACGCGAGCGCCGGCGCTCTGCTCTCGAGAAGCGCCTGGAACGCCGAGACATCGATCTGCAGCGCCGGGCGGTGGCCGTGAAAGTACCCTGGAAGGACGGCGTCGATCACGCTGGCGTGTAGCAACGTCTTCGTCAGCAGTGAGATGTATGCGCCACAGAGAGCTCAACATCAGCCACCCGCCAGTCGAACCTGTTGATCACCCAGAACGCGCTCTCTTCCTCTAGATACGCGAGCAGAAGGCAGGACACTCGCCACGGACACGGGTGCGAGAACGGGCTGCAAGCAGCGAGGCGGCAGTTTGGTCGTCAGCGTCTACACTCGAAGCAACTCGAAGACACACACACACACACACACACACACACACGCACACACGCACGTACTTGTAGCGCGAGGTTGCGATCAGCACGCGTCTTCGGGCTGACAGCTCCCACTCCGCGCTCGGCGTGTCGCTCGGGTACACGTAGTCGCCCAGCCGTCCTTTCACGAGCTGCTTGAGCGTGTTCCGCGTCCCAGACGCTGTCGCTGCTGCCTCGTCGTCCTCCGTGTCCTCGTCCACTCCGGACGCGCGAGGGGTGAGGAAGGGTTCGCTGTCCGTGTGCTCGCTTTGCCGTCCGTACTGCACGGAGCTGTCGGACTCGGCGCGCTTGAGCCGATTCGGCACCGCCAGCTCGGTCTCGCGGATGCTTCCGTGCTGGGTGTCGCGCAGCGCGAGCGCGCTCAACCGTGCGTACAGCATCCGATTCTCCGGACTGTCGTCCTCCGGGTTCATCGGCGCGGCGAACCTGTCGAACAGCGACGAACTCTCCGCCTCGGACTCTCTCGCGTCGCGCGCGCGGAAGCTCATCGTCTTCGAGGGCCTCGGAACCGACCGCTGCATCTCTGCGCGCTTCTGCAGCTCGATCGCGCCGGAGAACCCCTTCCAGAGCTGCCCGCGGAGCTCGTCCGGGATTCCCGCGCGGATCGCAGAGATGATCTGCGCTCGCGAACGCGCGGATCAGCGCACGCGTCACACACGAGCGCGCGAGTGCCGCTGGTGGAGCAACCTGGCCGTACGTACCTCTGGCGTGTTCTCGTACTTCCCAGACGCGGCACACTTCTCCAGCTGCGTGTACTTGGTCTCCGCGTGTCCTTTCATCAGCAGCGCCAACCACTTCCTTCACTGTTGTCAGCCGCCGAGCGCCACCTCGGAGGGGCACACACACACACAAACACACACACGCACTTTGCGTCCGCGCTCAGCTCGTGGTGCTTGCTCCCGGCGCTCGCGATCTCGCTGTCCTCCTGCAGCTTGAGCACGAACATCTTGGACGGTGGCGTCGCGATCCACACGAGACACGCGCGCCGCTCGAGCGCCGACAGCTTGCTCGCGAACTTGAACAGGCTACTGCTCTCCTTCCGCCGTTCCTCGATGACGCGCTCGCCGGTCACGCGGACCGTCGGCGCGTGGCGCACGTCCACCCGTCCCTGGAGCTCGTTCAGCGAGTCGTCGCGGAAGTAGAGGAGGTCGCCGGACGCCAGGAAGACGAAGAAGTGGCGTTTCCAGTACGAGATGATGCTTTTGGGGCTGCCGCAGAGCAGAGTAGAGCGCGTCGAGAGTGAGCGCGTCGGCCGCGCTCTTGTCCCCTCCAGCCCCAGTGGGACAGAGCCGCACCTGTGCCCAGTGCGCTCGCGCTTCTTGGTCATCCACCCGGAGTGGAGCACGTCGATCGCGGGGTAGAACGCCGAGAGTGCCGCGAGCAGCGACAGCCCCTGCTGCGACTCGCTCGCGCTGCTGCACGAGAGACGCGGTCGTTAGGACTGCGGAGCTCGCCGACAGACGCGCGACCTCCTTCTCCGGCGACGTACGCTCCCCACTCGGCGCCGTTGCTGAACGCCAGTAGACTCAGGTTCTGGGATGGAGGAGCGTTCATACAGAGCAGTAAGCCCTCCAAGCCGCTCGTCCGCCCACGAGAGACAGCGGAGAGCCGACCGACCAGAGGCGTGATGACCGCGAAGCGCTGGTCGCTGGCGTCGAGTCCCGCGTCGGTGCCGTCCGACCGCCCCTGTCGGCGCGCTGATCAGTCACCAGCTCGCGAGCGCCTCGACGGCCAGCAGCAGGCAGCCCAAGCACCTTCTTCCCGCCGCCGGCGGGCGGCGGCGGCGGTGGCAGGAAACAGCAGATGCCGACGGCGTCCGCGAGGTTGATGGCACCCTTGGGTGTCGACAGCAGCAGTGTCGTCACGTCCCGACACGCGTCTGGCAGGCGGTGACTCTCCCAGTGAGCCCCACGCCGATCAGCTGGCGGAAAGCGCACCTTGAAACGACGCACCGTAGTGGCGCAGCTCCTTGCGGCCGCCGGCGGCGACCGCCACGAACACGAAGTAGCGGCGCCGCCAGCGCTTGCTGAAGCGCCCGAGCTTCTTGAGCCATCCGTGCCAGAGCACCGTGACGTCGCGCAGGCTCTGGAAGCCCGCCGGGTTGGAGCTGCGCGCGCGCACAGTGTCAGCAGGCGCGTCACGAGCACGAGCACGAGCACGCCATGGTCCGCCCACACAAAGTACTTACTTGGAGCGCACTTTCTGCATTTTTTCCGAACTGGGTAAAAAATGAGCTTGAAGCAAGCGTGGCACTGAAGCGGGGTTCTAAAATAGTGACGTTCAATATTGCATCTACTGTTTACGCAATAGTTAAACGGCCTCTAACCGGCCAATCAGATTATTTCAATACTGAAGCGTGCAGTCGCAAAGAGTGAGCCATCCAAGGCGAAGAAGAAGCTCTCGGTGCGTGCTGCTGCGTGCTGCGCGCCTCCCCTCCCTCCCTCTCGTCTTACCGGACATGTCGTGACGTGCGCGTGTCCCGCAGTAAAAGAGGTAACCGCACCGCCGCCATGTTCAAGAAGTTCTCGGAGCGCTTCCCGGCCGCCGCCAAGAGCCTCGAGTCGCTCGCCGCCGGCAGCGGCTCCGGCACCGCCGCGTCGCCCGCCCCTTCGGCCAGTGACGCCACCGAGAGCGACAGCGCGCAGCCGCCGCAGATCCCCGCGGGCGACGGCGACGGCGGCGACGACAGCGAGGAAGCCGCGAACCGTGACGGCGACGGCGGCGCGACGCCCCCGAAGAGCGACGAGCGCCGCCTCGCGCACATGCGCGCGGCGCTCGCGGACCGGATCAATTCGGAGTCGGTGTCGGCCGCGGCGTCGAGCGTACTGGGCTTCATGAAGAAGGCGCAGAGCGCGGCGTCTGTGGCCGCGCGCGAGGGTGCCGCGAAGGCCGCCGCGCTCAAGAACAAGGCGCTCGATGCCGCCGACATGGACGCGCTGCAGCGCCGGCTCAGCTACGCGCTCGATCGGTCCACGGGCGAGGTGAACCTCGAGCTGCTCAACTTCTCGTACGTCGCGGACAACGTTGTCGCGATGGGCTTCCCGAGCATGAACCTCGGCACGAACCGCACGCTCATCAAGGACAACCCCATCGACCTCGTCGCCATGTACCTCAACGACAAGCACGGCGGCCACTACATGATCTGGAACCTCAGCGGTGCGTGCTGTCGCTGTCGGCGGCAGGAGTGTGTTTCTGAGCTGACGCCGTCGTGCGGCTGGTGGTTGGCGAGATCAGAGGAGACCTACGACTACGCGTACTTCGACAACCAGGTGCCGACACGCGCGCGCAGTCAGCAGGCAGGGCGGCGAGTACTGACGCGTGTGTGCATTGGCAGGTGCTGGAGTTCAACTTCCCTGGCCACCCGGCGCCGCCGCTCGGTGCGCTCATGCCAGTCGATCGAGAACTGGCTGTGGCCGTCGCTGCTGGTATCCGCTAACGATGCTGCTGCGCTGCTGCTTCTCCCAGGTCTCGTGTTCAAGATCTGCTCGTCGATCGAGAACTGGCTGCAAGCCGACGAGAAGAACCTCGCGGCGATCCACTGCCTGACCGGCAAGGGCCGCACGGGCACGGTGATCGCATGCTACCTGGCGTGGATCGGCGCGTTCCCGAACGCGATTGAGGCGCTCGAGTTCGTCGCGGAGCAGCGCCACACGTCGGTCGAGAAACTCACGATCCCGTCGCAGCGAAGGTGCGTGGGGGTTCGTCGAGCCGAGTGAATCGGGTCGACGTGGTTGTGACGCTGCACGCACTGCTCGTCGGTCCACAGGTACATCCAGTACTTCACGAACGTGATGGACGGCGTGAAGCCCCAGTCGTCCCCGCTGCTGCTCCGTCGGGTGATCATCAACACCATCCCGGTGTTCGGCTCGCGACGTGTGCTGGAGCCGGTGAAGAAAGAGGTGGTCGCCGCTGTCGAGGGCGAGTCGACGGACGAATCTGGCGCTCCTGCGGTGCTGAGTGAGACCGGCGAGGAGGAGGTGCAGGAGGTCGTCGAGGAAGGCTGCTGCCCGTACCTCCAGATCTTCAAGGGCGGCAAGTTGGTGTTCACGACCACGTGGCGGGACATGGAGACCGGGAGCGGTGTGCAGTGGGCGGGGGTCAACGACGGCTCGATCTCGTTCAACGTGAACTGCATGCTGCAAGGCGATGTGCTCATCCGCTGCCGACACCTCACGGACGCGGGCGAGCGGGTGTCCATGTTCCGCGGCGCGTTCCACACGGGATACATCCCGCAGGGCATCCTTCGGTACGGGTGCTGTGCTGAGCGGGAGCGAGTGTGGCCAGGCGTGTGTGGGGGCGACGTACTGACAGCGTCGATCCCCATGTGGCTGTGACTATCAGTCTGACGAAGGCGCAGCTGGACGGCGCGTGCGGCGACCCTCGCTTCGACCAGGACTTCTTCGTGGACTTGATCTTCGCTGACGTCGAGACGGAGTCGCAAGCAGGTTGGTGGTACTGTCGCTGCCAGACGCGGTCGCTAGCGTGGAGAGCTGACGCGCTGCTGTTGTTGCTATGGCTACTCAGATGGCGCAGCGGCAGGCAGCGGGCCGAAGAGCGAGGGCGTGGCGCTGACCGAGGAGGACCGTCAGGCGTATGAAGACATGCTGCACCGCGACGAGGCGTTCTGGGAGGACATCGAAGCGCGGAAGGTGCGGTTGCAGACGTTGCGCGAGGAGCAGCTGAAGAAGAAGCAGCAGGAAGCCGAGGCGGCGGCGGCGCGTGCCGCGGAGGAGGCAGCCGCCGCGGAAGCTGCGGCGCTCGCCGAGAAGGTGGAGAAGGAAAAGCAGGCGACGCTCAAGGCGCAGAGCGCGTTCAGCATCGTCGGTGGCGACGACGAGGAGCAAGCGGCGCCGGCGAAGGCGAACCGCAAGGGCAGCTGGGACGAGGCGAAGGACAAGGAGCTGATGAGCGAGCTGGAGTCGCTGACGGCGGGGGCACTCGCGAAGGCGATCGATAGCGACGACCTGCTGCTGCACCATGGGCTCGAAGAGAAGGCGACCGACAAGGAGGGCAGCTCCGCTGCTGCTGCTGCTGCTGGGGGCGACGCCGTTGCTGGGCTCGAGAAGGAATTTGAGGACATGAAGAGCCTGGAGAAGGAGCTCGGGCTCGAGGCGTTCTCGAGCGAGCTGGCAAGTCTCCCGGACGGCAAACTCGACGCTCGCCTGCAGGCGCTGGACGCCGAGCTCGAGGGGCTCGGCGCGCTCTCTCCGTCTGCGAAGGATGCGAGCGCTGAGGACGTGATGAACTTTGCTGCTGACGACTTCGACGAGCTTGAGGAGTACCTGAGCGGGCTCTCGACGTCAAGCTCCTGATCGCGAGCGCGGTTCGTCGTCTGCTGCTCAACGAACGTTCGAGCGTCGAGAGGACCTGAGGGTAGCGCCATCCATCCACCACCCACATGCGTTGCTTGCGTGTAGCGTGCATGTAGCGAGGGCCGAGAGCAATACAACAGTGCGTGTGACGAGCGTCGCGAGGCGAAGAGGCACTCGCCGATCCTTCAGAGCGCGCGACGCCGAACTACGAACTCTGCGGAGCGCAAGAGCGATGGCGGTCTCACCGTTCTGCGCGGGCACGTCGCTGCCAGGTACTTGGTGCGACGGCGGCGGCTGGGAGCGCGTGGATGCGCGCGTCACTCACTGGATCTTGAGGGTCCAGTGTGGCAGGATCCGTTCGTCGAGGTGCTCAAGTTTGGTATGAACCACCGCAGCGTCGGATGGCACGCGCAGGGCGACGTGGAGCAGGTGCAGGACCCGCGGATCCACAAGAACGTCTTCAAGATCCGCGGCGCGATCGCCGCGAGCAACTACGTGCGAGTCCCGAGGCGAGTCACTCGCGACTCCCTCTCTCTCTCTCTGGATCCGCTCGCCTCGCTCACTCACCCTGCTCGGTGGTGACGCAGTGACGCGGCGAAAGGCACACAGGGACTCGGCCTCACCGGGCGGTTCGTCTACATCCAGGTGCGCGTCCTGCGTGCTCGGATCTGCTGGATACGGATGGAGCGAACAGCTCAGCTCACCTCGGTGAGAGCAGATGCGCTGCATCCAAGATTTCCCGGTCACGATCCACTTGGACCTCGTGACGTCCAAGAAGACGACGCTGCGGTTCACGCTCAGCTCGCTCTTCCAGTCTCTCAGGAGCGCCGGCACCGTGCTGCGTGTCCCCTTGTGGTGAGCGACGCTGATCCCGGGAACAGAGAATGTGACGCTCACCGCTCGCCCGTTGACATCGCGACTTGCTCTGGGTCGCCAGTCTGAGCAACAAGTGGACTGTCGTGTCGATCGACATGGTGAAGCTGCTCCAGCTCCACACATTCAACCAGCACTCTCGAGAGCAGTTCCACCATCTCAAGGTTCGCTGGTGTCGTACGCAGTGGTGCTGCTGGCGCGGCTCGCGTTCGTGTGGTCACGTGCGTGTGGGTGTGCGTTCGTGCAGAGCGTGACGCTGTGCGCAGCGATGAACGTCCGCAACATCTTCACGTCTGCCGTGCAGTACACTCAAGCGGTGCGAGTCGTCGGCGGCATGTTGATCCGTGCCTGCGATCCCGCTCGTTTGACGAGTTCGTGTATGGCAGACGCTGCCTCCCAGTCTCCGGTTCCCAGCGGCGGCGTCAGAGGAGCAGTACGACTGGCACGCTCTCCCCGCTCCTTCGCATACACTCTCTCTCCGGAAGGCGAGCGATGTGAGAGCAGCACCGACGAACCAGCAGGAGCTGTCGCCACGCAAGCTCGCCTCACTGAGTCCCACCGGAGTCGAGTTCATGAACCTGCACTCTCCTCGTCGTCATCAACACGAAGGCGCTCAGAAGCTGCTGTCGCCGCGAGCGGCGCTCGAGGCGGCCTCTCCGTCGACCAGAGAGCACAAGTTACAGCGAGATCGCACGTCGATCCTCACAAGAGTACGTGGCATCCGAGTGTGAGGTCGTGATGCGCAGTGCCACTCACGAGCGCATGTGCGCTGCAGGCAGACCAGATCCTTCGTGACGCTGGGATCGCTCTAGTGCAGTCGCACGACAACAAACGAGGCGAGTCGTCTCACACGCGGGTCGTGGGGAGCCCAGCGCCAGGTACTGGGTCGATGCGATCTCCGCGGGCGAAGGAGAAGTCGAAGAGGGTGGCGGCGCTGGTAACGACTGTAGAGTGGCCAGATCCGATCCTGACGCTGCGGCACATCGTCGGGTTCTCGAGCGCGTTCCCCAGCGCTCTCATGTGGCTGCGGGGCAGCTCGTGCTGCATCTACTCGAGCTTCTCCACGATCGTCATCCGCGACTTCCACGCTGGGAGGACGGCGCCGTCGCGCTCGCTGCGTCCACTAGCAGAACCGGTTCGCGATGCCGCCGGCGACAACCAAAGTGTGGCGGCGACGGCGGGCGGATCCGACGATCGCTCGAGGCTCAGCGCCACCGAGTCGTTCCTGTGGGGTCACTCGGCGTCGATCTGTGGGCTGGCGCTCGCTCGAGACGAGTCGCTACTCGCGTCCATCGAAGAGGGCTCAAGTAGCATCCGGCTGTGGGATCTCGATCGCCTCGAGTGCGTGACGGCTCTGAAGGCACATGCAAGAGGAGTGCACGCGTTGAATTTCTCGCTCTCAGGTCAACAGCCTCTCCGGCTGTGCGCTGTGGGTCGAGGCGAATCGCGCCGCGTGCAGATCATCGTGTGGGACTGCTCTGCGCTCCAGAGCAGCTCGTCAAGACCCGAGACGGGAGGGAACTGGAGCAGCGCGCTGCCGGTCATCGCAAGACAGACGTGCGACTTCCCAGTGACCAGGATCGCGTTTTCGCCGTACGAAGCGGAGCAGCTCGTGTCGTGCGGGAGGGAGAACGTCCGCTTCTGGCGGCTCCGCAGCACGCACCTGGCTGGCAGCCCCGTGATACTCAACGAGTACTCGCGCGGCACGGTGTTCACGGACATGGGCTTCGACCCCGTGTGCCAAGCGTTCCCGTCCAACATCCCGCGAACGCGACCGCTGTACGTGTCGTCGAGTCTCGGGACACTGCTGCTGGTCAATTACGACACGCGGAGCGTTGTGTGCGTGTACCAGCTGCACGACAGCGCGATCAACCGCGTCTCGATCAACGAGGGCTTCTGCGTCACCGGGTCGGACGACTGCTTCTTGCGCGTCTGGCCGCTCGACTTCACCGACTTCTTCCTCGAGGCGCAGCACGAGGCAGGCGTTGCCTCGGTCGAGGTGTCTTCCGACGGCTTGCACGTGCTCGTCGGGAGCCGCAACGGCGCGATCGGGATGCTCGACATCTCGGATCAGCGGTACGACTCGATCCTGCGGTCGCACACGAGCGAGATCACGGCGATGGCGCTGACACCGCTGTCGCTGCTGAGTCACGGCGACGGCAACGTCGTGAAGCGAGAGGAGGTCGTGACCACGTCTCGAGACGGCACGCTGCGGATCTGGGATGCCGCCTCTGGACAGCAGTCGTTCGAGTTCGACGTCCAGAAGGACGAGGTGACGTGCTTGGTCGTGTCGCCGGCGAAGAACAACATCGTTGCCGTGGGCTTTGCTTCCGGGTGTGTTCGCATCTTCGACATCCAGAACGGAGGCACGACGTCGGTGCTGCGAGAATTCCAGCAGCACCAAAGCGCGCTCCGCTCGATCCAGTATGACCGTGACGGCCGCCTCTTGTACACATCGGCGGCAGGACATCAGCTATGCTTGTACGACGCACTGGAGCAAGCGTACGCGCCTGTGAAGATGCTGATCGCCGACATGTTCGCGGAGAGTGGCAAGTTCTGCCTCACCCGCGACAAGAAGTACGTCGCGATGATCAGCGCTGACCAGAAGAGCGTCACCCTGCTCGCTGCAGGCTCCTTGTTGCCGCACTCTTCGATCAAACCGCTGCACACGCAGCCACCCATCACGCACCGTCTGAAGCAGGACGCTACTGCATCGCCGAAGGACGGACTGAAGGACTTGCTGATCTCCGGCGACGCGCTGGAGCTCCTTGTGCTCTCGAAGTCCGATCGTTTGTTCGTCTACTCGATGGAGACGCTGCAGCTGACGCAAACGATGCCGTTGCTCGTGCAAGGAACGATTGCGTCGCTCGCGCTCAGTCCGAACCTCAAGTACCTCGTAGCCGGCGGCTCCGATGGCTCGCTCTGTGTCTGGAGGTGGGCGAAGGAGCAGCGCTTCAGCCGCAAGCAGCAGTCGTTCGCGGGCCAACCCGGCGCGATCTCGCGCGTGAACTTCACAAGCGATGGTGCGTCCATCGTCGCGACAGGGAGCTCTAGCACGATCTTCGTGTGGGAGGTCCACGGGGAGGCTGGCGAGGCGGCGAAGTGGTACAGTGACGCTCTCGCCGTCGATGACTCGAGCAGCAAGTCTGGAGAGCCTGTCATGAGCTACAGCGCTAGCGCTGCGGAACACTCGCTGCCTCGAGACGAGTACCGCCTTGACGTTGTGTCGGACGCTCAAGTTCTGGGCACTGGGGAACAGCATCTCAGCTTCGAGAGCGGCGCTGATTGCGGTGCGCGCTACGACCCGGAGGAGATGTCGCCCTCGCTCCATGTTCCTGTGCCGTCCTCGAAGCCGACTTTCAGTCTCAGCCTTGCGATGGACGCACTGGTGATCCGTCACACGCGCGAGCGCGGGAGCAACGAACAAGCCGACGACGAGAGCTCTGTCGAGACATCGATGATGCAGCCCGCCACCAGTGTGCGCGGCACACTCTCGCTCTCCAGACTCGTCCACGGCATCGATCCGCGGCATGTTGCGTGGTCGCACACCACTGGACACCTCGTGTTCGCCGCTGGAGGTGCCGTGGTGGTCGAGGATCTCGCATCCGGAGCGCATACCATCCATTGCATCAGCAAGCTGGGTTCTCGCCGCGAGGGCGAGCACAGCGACGGTTCTAGGACCGAAATCGTGATGGTGAGCTTGTCGCCGAGTGGAATGTACGTCGCTGCTGTGGCGTCGAACATGGACGCTGTCGTAGTGGCGCGGGTGGCAGTCGACCTAGAGAGAGCGTCCGATGGTGATGAAGAGGGCAACAGCAAAACTCCACCGACTCCCAACACCATCCCGCTGCCACCTGACACCGCCTCGGTGGACGCGGTGGAGTTTGTCGGGGACAGAGACGATCTCCTCTGCTTCAGCTGCCGAACGCGAGGGTCCGACACCTCTCAGCTGATCCTCGCGAGCGTGTCAACAGGATCCTACGTTTGGTCTAGACACGATGGCAGCGACAGTGACAGTGATGGCAACGAGGATGAGCAGACCGCAAGACACTGCGTTCGAGGAGTCCTCTCAGGCGGTGACAGGACCTTCGTCACGCTGTCTGGGGACAGGTGTCGTCTCGAGTCGCACGAGCTCTCGCCTGATTGCGTGCTGTTCTGCCAGGATGCCGTCCAGGGACGCAGCAACGTGGTCACCTCTCGCACTCTACTCGAGGCGTTCTCGAGTCCGATCCAGATCGCGCGTGCGAGTCCGGCAGACGCACTCATTGGCTACCGTCGCCGGTTCCTCTTGTGTGTCGACAACGAGGCGTTCTGTACGGTGTACGACCTGGCGCGCGAGGCGGTCGTGACGACATCGCAGCTGATGCTGCATCGATCCGAGCAGTGTCAGCAGCCGCGCGTCGGCATCGACTTCCTCGAGTGGGTGGAGACGCCGGAGTGCAAGAGCATCGTGCGCGGCTCCAAGACTGGATGCTCCGTGTTCGTCCACCGACTCCCAGTCAAGTCCACTCGCGGGAGCGCCTCGATCGACTGGCAGCAGGTGGCACGCAGCGGCCTCCCGCTGTTCTTCTGCATCGAACTTGACAATGTTCCTCGTAGCCTGTCGGTGGATCCGCTACGCGGTGTCGGCGTCGTGGCAACGAAGGACGGAACTGTCAGCTTGCTGGTCTTCAAGGATGGATCTCCCAAGCGCTTGCTCAAGCAGCCACGGAGCACAGGAGAAGCAACGGGACAGCCACAGGAGCACACGCGTGCGTGCTGGACGCTTGGAGACGCGGTTCTCTTGACACTCGGCGGACGTGACAGCGCGATCGGCTGTTGGGTGCCCGGGGCGTCGCGCGAAGTCGCTCGGTTCGAGGCGCGAGGTGTGAAGTGCACCGCGATGGGAGTCAGTGACGCGCTCGCGTGTCCAGCAGTCGGATCGGTTCTGCTTGCAGGCTACGAGGACGGGTCGATCCGCGTCTTCGAGCTACGGGAGATGGTGCTTCTCGCGCAGTGTCAGCTCGCGTCTCGCTCTCACGCGCGCTCTGCGCGTCGCGGTGCCGACAGCTGCGCGAGGAAGGAGCTCGACCTGGTGAAGCGCAAGGTGCCACTGAGAACTAACTCGCACGCTCCAGCGACCGAAGACTCGACCCGGATTCGCCGCGTCCACTTCGTCGGCGCGTGCGCTGCTGTCGTGGTCCTCGGCGACAACCGCGTGCTGCTCGTCGACTTGTCCGAGGTGCTTCGGCGCGAGTCGCCGTGCTCGAGCGCCGAGAAGCCCAAGCAGACTCGACGGCCGGCGAACCGCGCGCGAGAGATCGCATGTCGGGAGCTGGTGCTGAGTCAGCGAGTGGGTTCTGTGCGTCGACCGAGTCGGCGAACACTCTCCGCAGCACCGCGAGTCGTCGATGTGGACGTGAAGACTCGCGTCGAGACGGACTTCGTCGCGCCGCACGGCTCGGCGGCGTCCACGCCCACGGTGCTCCCGTTCCTGCTGATCACGAGCGGCGGCGGCGGTGAGGAGCTCAGCGGTGAGAGACCGTCCGCGTCCACTGTCGTCAAGGTGTTCGGGTGGAGCGGGATGCTGGCGTCGACCGACTCGGAGCTACTGTCTGCGACCGACGAGTGGCGTCTCGGCGTCGAGGGTAGTCCGCTCGCGAGGTTCCTGCCGGGTGAGAAGCCACTCGTGCTCTACGTCTCCAGCAGCGACGGCGCCGCCCAATCTCCAGACCGACAGCATCCGTGGTGCTTCGAGATCCGCGACTATCTGCAGCAGAGCGTGGTGCGTCGCCTCGAGCTCTGCTCCAGCATCAACTTCGTCGGATCGCCGTCGTGGATGAGGCGGATGAGCGGCGCCGTCACACTCCCGACGCAAGACAACCAGAGCGTCGAGACCTCCGCGCTCGTGCTCGTAGCCGACGAGCGCGGCGACGCGCTGCTCGCGCTGGAGCTGGAGCGGCGCTGCGCGATCCGCGTCGACAGCGAGGCGGCTGCGGCGCTCAGACTCCGCCCGGTGCGCGGGTCTCCGCTCAGCACACGCGGCGAACAGCTCGCGCTCTCTGCACAGGCAGCTCCAGTGCTGTTCACCGGCCGCGTCAGCTTCTCGCAGACGTGAGAGGTGGGAGAGCAGCAGGTAAAGATGGAGGGGGAGAGAGCCGTGTATTCCGCTCGGTCAACTAGCTCCGCAGAGCGTCGCGCGCCAGCGGCTTAGAGCTCACCGCAGTCCTCGATCACGACCGCCGCGCTGCACACAGGCGCACCGAGGAGAGCGAGTCAGCACCACCCACCGCGTCCCAACTGCCCAAAGGAGACACCACCAGTGACGCACCGCGTGGCGCCGCCGGAGCTGCCCTGCGCCTCCATCTTGGCGAGCACGTCGTGGCCCTCGGTGACCTGCAGCGCCAATCAGTGGCAACAGTGAGCGGCAGCAGGAAGCAGTAGCAGGACGAGCCTAAGAGAACGCACCGCGCCGAAGACGACGTGCGCCTTGTCGAGCCACGGGCAGTCGACCGTCGTGAGGAAGAACTGCGAGCCATTGGTGTTGGGCCCGGCGTTCGCCATCGACAGCACGCCCGCCCCCTCGTGCTTGAGCTCGAACTTCTCGTCGGCGAACTTGTCGCCGTAGATGCTCTCACCGCCCGTGCCGTTGCCGCGCGTGAAGTCGCCGCCCTGGCACATGAAGTTCGGGATGATGCGGTGGAACGCCGAGCCCTTATAGTGTAGCGGCTTGCCGGCACGTCCCACGCCGGCCTCGCCCGTGCAGAGCTGCCGGAAGTTCTCGGCCGTCTTGGGCACCACGTCCGCGCGCAGCTCGAAGACGAGCCGCCCCGCCGGCTGCCCGCCGATCGAGATGTCGAAGAACACGGACGGGTTCGTGTCGCGCGCCGAGCTGAAAAGCGCGGCGGCGGCGAACGGCGAGCGGGCGCCGAAGGCCGCGGCGGTCAGCGGCGCGCGGGTCTTGAGCAGCGCAGCGAGCATCTTCGGCGTCGAGGTGATTAGCGAGATGTGTGGCTCGGAAGAGTTGTGGAGAAGATCTTCCGGGTTTATTTCACTAGCAAAAATGTTAAACGGACAACGTTTAGTGAAATAATCGAGGTTTTCGTTATTGAACTTTGCCGCTCAGATCCATGCAGCAACATCTGATAATCCGATACAGCGCTTCGCTTCAGATCGCGCAACACGCGCACGACACCGACACCGACACCGAAGCGCACTCAGATGCAGTTGCTGGAGGAATGGATACTGAGACTCCCAAGACGTAGACTAAGATACACTACCCACCACCACCACTCAAACGTGACGCGAGGACCTACACCAGCGCGATGATGCGGCGTCGAATCGGCTCACTTGCTGCAGACTTTGAGCTACTGTCGAAGACCAGCGAACATCGCGAGAACCGAAAGCAGCGAGATGCTTCAGTGGCAAACTGTGTTTGGAACGCGGTGGACAAGTCCGTGCCTGGAACGACAAGGACCTGGTCGAAGTCTGAACTCACGGCGCTCTGTGCCAGGTGCCCATTCCCTCATTCGTGTTCGAGGTCGCTCACCATCGCGAGTCGACAGATTCCTCTGAAGATCAACCGACCCGCCACAGAGCCAAGCCATGGGCGAGGGTGGTGGGATCCAGTCGCGGTACGTTGCTGTCGTCGTCGGCAGCTTCGTCCTGCTGTCCATCGCTCTCTGCGACTCTGTGCGCTCACCGAGCCATGAAGACGCACTTCGAGCAGTAGGCGGCGCTGCGAGAGGAGCTCAACCCCACGGGCGACGCTGTCGACAAGCGCCGCCTGGAAGTCGCGCTTCAGTACGTCCACACTTGCTCACTTGAGGGAACTTGCGCCACCCTAACCTGGACTGAGTCCTGCTTGCTTGCTCGTGCCGCGCAACAGAGTGGCGGAGAGCGGCTTCCTCGTGTGTCCTGAGTGCGCGTTCGAGAACTTCGCGACCGTCCAGTTCTGCGCCATCCGCAAGACTCCACTCACCGTCGTTGCGCCAAAATCGTAGACGTAAGGTGTCGTGAGTGTGGTGCGCCTGAGCGTCTGCGGCGCAGTATCGACATCCGAGCTGATGACGTGGTGGTCAGTCGCAGTCGATGCTTCGCCTTCACATGGTGAGCGCGACTCGAGTCGAGACAACGAACGCAGGGATGGGAAGCAAAAGCTCGTTTGTCCTCTGAACGAGCTCCTATTCCTCTCTTGCGATG
>JAASFS010000430.1:0-18475 GCA_023333865.1 Globisporangium perplexum | reverse complement strand
ATCGCCACGACGTCGGCGCCGCGCGTGTAGATCTCGCTCCCCTGGTTCTTCTCGCCCTACACGGCCGACCCGCACAGCAAGAGCAATGCGAGAGTCTCTTGTGACCTTCTCGATCGGCTCGCCTTCATCGTCCGACTCGAGAGGACGAACCTCGTCGGTGAAGAAGTGCACCTCCCGATTCTCCAGCGCCACGGCCAAGATCGGGTCCGTCTCCGCCCATGTCGAGCACACGTGGCGGTGGTTCGCCGCGATCTGCACGTTGTAGTCGTAGAAGAGCGCGCACATGCTCGCAGTTCGCGCTCGGTCGCTCGTAGCACTCTGCGACTCTTCGATCGGACGCCGCGATCACGATATCTGCTTCGCTCGCTCGGCTCGCACGATGCAGATCAGCGACGACCGCTACGCCGGGTTCCAGCTCGAGCAGTGCATCGAGGACCAACGCGCGTTCAACGAGCCGCTCACGATCGCCTCACTCGCGGCGTCACTGCTTGTGCTCTTCGTCCGTGTCCGGCATGACGAGTTCCACAAGTTCCCCGACAATGTCTTCATCGCGTCGCTGTGCGTGCTTGTGATGCGGTTCGCCACCCGCAGACCCCCTTGGCTCACTCACTCACTCGCTCACTCGCTCACTCGAGTGCGCCATCGTGGGGCTCATCTGCTTCAGCGGGACGCTGTGTGGTCTGCACGGAAGCATGCTCATCAGCGCCGTCACTGACAGCAAAGTCGTGCGGCTGCAGACGCCCCCGTGGCCGACGATCTGCAAAGTCCAAGCCACGCTCATCCACTGGTTCACCTGCGCCGCTGTTTGGACTGTCATCACCGTCATGATCACGATCTACTTGGTGCGTCTTGGCACCAACGTCTGCACGACAACCGTGTTGCTCTCATCGAAACGTGTGCCTCTCGCGCAGCTCGTTGTTCGCCAAGTTCCCGTGCATCTGCTCGCTGCACACACTAGGGCCTTCTACGCGAGCCTCGCGCTGATCCCGAGTGTCGCCGTGGCGGCGTGCTGGACCTTCGGGGGCTACGGTCCGTTCCCTGGTCTCGACAACTGCTGGATCAACCAGGGCATCGACCGCGTGATCTACTTCCACACCTTCACGATCCTCGGTGTCGTGATCAGCTTGACGCTCGGACCGATCACGGGACTCTCGCTCTGGCGAGCCTACCGCGGCGCGTCTGGCCAAGCCGACTACGCCCGCATCTTCCGCACCATGCTCATCCGACAGGTGCTGCTCGCCTGCTACGGCTTCGTCATGTCGGTCGCGTTCTTGCTTGGCGGCGTGAACACGTTGTACCTCAAGATCGACCCGAGCGCGCACAAGACGATGTACATCAAGCGCACGGCGTACACGTTCTGCATGTTCAGCGCGGTGAACTTCTCCACGCTCGGGCTCTTCGTCTCGCTCATCTTCTTCTCGTCCAAGTCCAAGGGCAGAGCGGTGGTGGCGGCGCTGCGACAGCTCTGCTGTTGTTGTGACTCTGCGTGCGCGGAGGCAACGCGAAGGCGGATCTACCGACAGCGAGTACGTTGCTGGGATCTTGTAGTCCTCGTACCGAGTGAACGTGCTGCTCACTCGTCGTGTTCGAGAGCAGGAGCCCGCGAGCGGTGCAGCGAGCTTCGCACAGTCACGCTCGAAACGCGAGCTGAGTCTCCTGATCACGCACGAGCCGAAGCCGATGACGTCGCCTCGGTCTCCTGGTGGGCGGCTCCTGTTCCCCTCGGCGTTCGATTCCGGTGCGGCTGGCAGTGCACACGCATGACTCCTCGGGTCGGGGTTTCACACCACTCTCCCTCTCTCTCTCTCTCTCTCTCTCTCTCTCTCTCTCTCTCGCCGCGTTCCAGGCGGTCAGACAGCGCTCTCGGTCCCCCCTGACCCGCGCGCGCGACGACTGCAGCAGCAAGCAACAGCGGTGCGTTGTCATCGAAGGATCGGGATCTTGTGCATACGCTACGCCGTTCAACCCGATCGCTCTTGCTCGTGCCCCCTGTGTGCCAGGCGTACACCTCTACGGTGCTCGAGTTCGTGCGCGAGCAACTGTTGGAGCGCGAGGTGAGCGGGTCCGACGGCAGCACGAGCAGCAGCTTTCGCAGCAGCAGAGGTGCGTCGCTCGAAGATCTGATGCTCGACACAGACAACGTCCTGTCCCCGCAGGCGACCGCGTACCAATTGCACACTGACTCGGGCACAACGGAGCTCTGAACGGCGCGTGTGAATGGCGGGGCTTGATCGATCGAGATTGGCGGACTTTGTGGTCGCGGTGCTGCCGCATGTCGTGGATCTCGTGAGCGACTTCCTGGTGGCGTCACGCCAGCGCGGTGGACTCTCAAGCGCGCCTGCGAACTCGGCAACATGTGTCTGCTGCAGCGCCTGGCGGTGCGGGAGGCGATCGCTTCACGCGCAGACCCACACTACCGCGCGTTCCTTGCAGCTAGAGGACTCACTGTTGCAACGTGCAGCGACACCACGGATGTCGTACCCTGGATCTGCTGCGAGTACGGCCCGAATGTGATGCCACTCTCGGTGATGCAGGAGGCAGCGACACACGGGAGACAGCGAGTCCTACAGTTCCTCTACGAAGCCTTTCCGACGGTGTGTTCGAGCAAGCAGGTCGCGGTGGAGGCTATCCGAGCGAATCGCGTCGACGTCCTGCCACTGATCTTCACACGACTCGAGGACCCAGCGAGTTTCATTGGAGAAGCTGCGAGCTGCGGTCACCTCGAGACAGTGCGGTGGCTGTACGAAGCGCAGTGCCGAGTCGACGGAACATAGGAGCTCGCTGAAGAACGACGCGACTCGCTTGCTCTGAAGAACGCGATCGAGAACGGACACTTCGAGGTCACCAAGTACCTTGGAGAACACGGATTCGAGATGGACGGATATGACGTCTCAGTCTTCGCGGCGAGCAGCAACGTGAAGATGGTCACATGGCTCCTCGACCGCGATATCACTGGCGATTGGCGGATGGATCAAGCAGCTGCAGCCGGCAACTTGGACGCACTCAAACTTGTCGACCTGTACTCCAGCGATGATGGACCGCACCGAGGGCTGCACGACTCGCGCGATGAATCACACGAATCGAGCGGAAGGCTGCACGCACCTCGCGATGGAGAACGCGGTGCGCAATGGGAACTTCGACAAGCTGCTGTTCCTGAAGAAGAAGAGCCTGAGCCGATGCACGGAGACGACGCTGGTGGATGCAGCCCGTTTCGCTCAGTTCGAGATCTTCCGCTGGCTGTGCGCGAACTGCTCGGACGTCATCGACATGGACACGATCAAGAGAAGATTCGACTCGCGCGGTGGCAATCCGACCACGTGGTCGATGTTCCTCCAGTTCGGTTCGAGCCACGACGCCATGGACGTGGATCAAGTTGGGCGGTGCTAGCGCTTGAGGCATTCCCCAGTTCTCTGATGTTTACGTGTGGTGGCAGTACCGAAGGGTGTGAGCGCTTGTATGGGAATGAGGTCGTATCGATTAACGCTGCTGGTATCACGCTCAACTGCTGCGAAGGCGGTGATGATCCTTCGTCTGCCGTCGACTACCACGCTCTACAGCGAGTACGCTGGAACTTCGAACGTGCTCGAAAGTGGTGCGAGCAGGGGAGACAGGATGCCACGCGACGAATGCATGAGCGCCACTGAGTGCGCGCCGCCGGCAGACACCTGGCGGACGGGGTGACTTCCCAGGTTGAGTGCCTGCGGCAGCACGATTGTCTTCAGCTCGGCGGCTCCGAGGCGGCCGTGACTGAGAGCAGAACAGAACGAAGCAAAGATCAGTCGCACGACCCTGACCTCGCACCACACCAGAGCGCACGACGCACTCGGCACGACCGGAACTATACGCGATGCCGTCCTCTGTCAAGAAGAGCGTGTGCGAGCCACCGCACGCCGCTTGCACCACGACAACATCCTTCAGCGCCTCCACCTGCTGCGGCTTGTAGCGAGATCTCGTGTCTCCGAGTCCCAGGCGGCCGTACTCGCCGCGTCCGAACGAGTAGCACGCTCCAGACTTCGCCACAACAACCGTGTGCCAGCCGCCACACGACACCCGCCTGCGCAGAGAGACACCAGCACTGTCGTCAGCACCACTCGGTCGACAGCAGCTTCCGCCCCACAGCATCGCAAGCCTACGCACAGCGCCGGGAGCTGGTCAAAGAATGTGATGCGCCGCGGTGTCTGCTCGTCCGAGGTCTGTCCGACCCCGAGCATGCCGTAGTCCTCCTTGCCCCAGATGTAGACGCCGCCGGACTCCGTCACCGCGGCGGAGTGGAACGCGCCGCACGCAACTTGCACTACCTTCTCGCCGCCAAAGCCCTCGACGCGGTGCGGGCGACTCGTGCCGAGCATGCTGTCGTCGTCCGAGTCGCGCAGCCACTCGCGGTCGATGCCGAGCTGCCCGCTGTCGCAGCGTCCCCACATGTACACGTGTCCCTTGTCCGTCAGCGCTGCAGTGTGCGCGCCGCCTGCGTACGAGCGTCGAGACGCGTGAGGTTCTCTCCCCCCAGACTGCAGCGCTCAGCACCGCGCGAATGGCACGCACCGCAGCTGATCTTGACGATCTTCTCCTCGCTGCCGTCCTGCAGCACGGGGCACTTGACCGGCAGCGACTGGTGTAGGTCGATCTGCTCCTTCGGCAGGCCGAGTTGTCCCCAGTGCGCCTCACCCCACATGTACAGCGTGCCTGTCTCGTGGAACCCGCACGTTCGTCAGAGTGACGAACGCTCGATCTCCACTGCCTCGTCCGCCACGTGCACGCACCGTCGCGCGTCACCGCCGCCGAGTGGCACCCGCCGCAGGAAATATAGTCGACCACGAGCCCGCGCTCCTCGAAGAATGCGATGCGCCGCGGCACATTCGAGCTCTTGAGGTCACCGTGCCCGAGCTGCCCCATCTGTTGCCACGAGAGCGGTTCAGTACCGAGACCTGCGACAGCGAGCGGTGCACGACGGTAGCGCACCGATCCCCACCCCCAGGAGAGCACGGCGCCCGCCGCCGTGAGCGCCATCGTGTGGCGCGAGCCGCAGGACACGGCGGCGACGTCGACGCCGTCGAGCGCCTCGATCTGCTCCGCCAGGTGCGCGGCCGACACGGCGTCCAGCGAGCTCAGCGTCGAGCGCCTCTCGCCGCGGCCCAGCTGTCCGTCGTCGTTGCAGCCGAAGGCTACGACCGCGCAGTCGCTCGGGGTTGCAGCCGTCCGCGTCATAGAGTGAGTGAGCGTGATGCTGGTGTTCGTCTTGGTTGGATCGGCGCAAATTGCGAAATGAAGCTCGGAATTCGCATGCAGACACTCTACTAAGTACGATGGTACTCTGACACTTCGTCATCCGATCTCTCGGAGAGCTTGTCGACCACAACGTTGTGCACCGCCAGGCTCGCAGCGTGTCGTTATGGCAGCAGCTGTAGCGCGTGCGTCGGAGCGCGCCGCTGACGCCCATCACGTCCGACGTTCGACTCCGACTTCAAAGGTGCAAAAGCCACGGATCTTCGCACCACGGTTGCCCCCACGGCGAAGTTGTGCCACATCGCGGTGCGAGAGTTCTCGCAGGTATAATGAAAACTGAGCGCACTGTCACGGAGTTACGAGCGCGTCGAGCGACAGCTCGGTTGTCCTCCAGGAAGTACTCGACCTGTACGAGTCATCCGATGTTGTTCGCCAATGTGCAGCACCGTGACACCCGAATGACTCGGCTTGAACCACTTGGAGTTAGCATTGTCCTCGCACTCGCCGTCTTCCTCATCGCCACGCCCGCCCTCATCTCTGCTACGAGCGCCATCGCTTCTGTTCCCGCTGCTTCCGTCCTCGTCGTGCTCGTCGTTCTTGGTTCATCGGGTGGCCGCAGCAAACCCTTCTGTCCTCTGTTCACCTCGGCGATCGCCGCGTCCGTTCGGGTCCACTTGTCGAGGTTTCTCCAGTCCCTTCTTCAGCTCAGCGCTTGGCTGGAGTTCGTTCGAGCTGTGACGAGATGCCACTTGCCGAGGTGCACATGCACCTCCCAGAACTATCAATAGTGAATAAACCAAGGTCGTCACACTTGCTACCCTTTCTTTCTTCACTATCACTCTTACCAGCCAGGCATCATGAACATGAGCTCCTCAAGCAAGGAGCACGCGGTGCTAGAGATGCTGCGCCGCGGCAGCGTGCTGTTCGGCGACGAGAACCTCGCGAGCCTCGCGAATGACGGCGACCGAGCGCCTTCCAGCGGCGTGACGATCGAAGAGATCGACGACAACGATGACGACCTCCAGAGGCAGCAGCAACAGACGACCGAAGCTCCAGATCGAGAGGACAGCGTCGACGAGCGCGACGACCACACCGGCGCGCTCATCGTGGACCCGCGCAGCAACACCAGTGGCAACAGCAACACC
Source organism: Globisporangium perplexum (assembly GCA_023333865.1). Classification (NCBI taxonomy): domain Eukaryota; phylum Oomycota; class Peronosporomycetes; order Pythiales; family Pythiaceae; genus Globisporangium; species Globisporangium perplexum. The sequence goes on along the minus strand of JAASFS010000430.1, from coordinate 12,107 downwards.
AGTGACAACGACAACAACACCAACAACACCAACAACACCAACAACACCAACATCAACAACAATACCAGCAGCAGCAATAGCGACGGCAGTGACACCAGCGCTCGCCTCACCCCCACCGCCAGCTTCGCCTTCCAGCTCGATGACGCGGACGATGCCACCGTGCAGCAGGCGGTGGTGCAGCTCGCGACCGAGGCGGAGCGCATGAAAGCGTGCCTGGCCGAGCAGGAGCAGGTGTTCCGCCGCGAGAGTGAGTTCGTGGAGCACCTGCGCCGCGAGCACAAGGCGCTCAAGGAGCTCGCGAGCGATTACAAGCACCGCGCACGGCTGCGCAGGCGTGTGGAGCGCGCAGAGCACGACGCCAAGCGCGTGGGGCGAAGCAACAGCACCAGCAAGCGGCGGCTCAAGAAGCAGGCGCGGCTGCTGCGGCAGACGCGGCGCGAGGCGACACAGAGCCTCGAGCTGCTGCAATCCAAGAACGTCAACTACGAGATGGAGCTCGAGCACCAGATGACGGAGCTGCGGCGCGAGCACGAGGTGAACTTCTTCCTCATGTAGGTCAGTAGCAACAACCCGTCCGCCCATCCGTCCATCAGTCGTAGTCGTAAGTGGTCGTTGTCGTCGTCATGAGCGAAGGAAGGCGAAGAGCTCCCCGAGTTCCTTTCTCGAGTCTCCATTTTCCGCTTTTTCGGCCTCCGCGCTCGCTCCGCCGCCGATGATCTGGCCGAACGACGACGACGCGCCGGACGCCGCCGCCCGCCAGCTGCAGAAGAAGCTCGAGTACGCGCGCGAGCTGGAGCTGCAGATCGCGCTGCGGCGCGCGCGCCAGCGGGAGGAACAGCAGGCGCTCGAGGCGCTGGAGCTCCGTTTACAGCCGGCCGAGCGCTCGCCCTCGCGCTGGCTCGTGGACGGGGGCGGCGGCGAGCGCTCGCCGTTCCGCTTCCCGCCGCAGAGTCCGCACGCGCCGCGGACGCACCTCGCAGCCGAGCGCGAGCACGAGGCGCCGTCTGCCGGTGAGCCGAGCGGCGCGTTGGACGCGGCGGCGCGGGAGAGCGGCGGACTCGTCCAGCCTCAGCAGACGCCGCCACCGCACGCGCGCTTCCGCATCACAGACGTGCTGGACCAGAGCGAGCGGCTGCGGGAGCGCGCGCAGCAGCTCGAGTGGCGCCGCCTGCTGGACGAGCAGGTGCGCGAGAATGCGCGGCTCCGCGAGCAAGAGGAGCAGGAGCGCCGCCACGCAGAAGCCGACGCCGCGCGCGAAGAGATGATGTTCCTGCGCGACCAGCAGCTGCGCGCGCAGCGGCGGCTCGGGCTCCCTGAGACACCCACGCAGCCGAGCGCGGCGTACAACTTTGCGGCAGCGGCGCCGTCGCTCTCCCGGCACCAGTACGAGTACGAGCCGCTGAGCGCGAGCGACTATCAGCAGCAGCAGCAGCAGCAGCATCTCCCACCGGACTATCGCCGCCAGGAGGATGCCGAAGCTCTGCGGAGCGACGACCGCATGTTTGGACACAACAACCGGCTTCGCATGGGCCGCCTCGGGTTTGGCGCAGACGCCGGCGCAATGCCACCCCCGGCGCCAGCACGCCTCGATCTCCGGGCGAGCGCTGTCCAGACGAACAGGGGGATGACTCCGACGCATCAGCCGCTGCAGGAGCAGCAACTGCAGTCGTTCGAGGCGCTGGACGGTTCGAGAGGGCTCATCATCAACGAGTACCGCTCGCTGCTGACCGAGATCCGGCGAGAGCGTGAGGAGCTCCGGCGGGAGAAAGAGGAGCTGCGCAAGGAGAAGGAGGAACTGCGACTCGAGCGTGCGCTGATGCAGCTCGAGAACGAGAAGATGGCCAGTCTCGTGGAGTCGCAGCGCCGTGTGAACGAGCAGCACCTCGACATGCAGCTGCAGCAGCATGAGGCGTTCCACCCTGCGCCGAGTCCGAAGACGCCGACGCGCGAGTTCTACCGCTCGCCTCCTCGGTCGGTGGCGTCGCGTCGCCCGCCGCCGTTCGACTTCTCACAGCTCAACCAGGTGGAACACTCGATGGCTGCGCTGGGACTCGACAACCGCGGTGCGCGCGAAGTGCGCTCTGTCGATCGCCGACCGAGTCCGATCTCGATGGACGACTTCGCCGTTCCGCGCAACCGGCTTTCCCCGAACGTCATGGACTCGCCTCGGCTGAAGCGCCTGGCGCAGGTCCGTGCGCGTCATGCGGTAGTAGTCGACGAGTACTCCGACGGCGAGGCGAACGCGGCGCTGGACCAGTCGCTCGTGGGGGAGTCGGTGTTCGTCGCGCTGAGTCCCGACGAGCTGCCGATCCCGACAGCAGCGGCGTCGCGCGGACCGCCGCGGATCACCGAGACAGCGTCGCCACGCCGCGGCACGAAGCCTGCGAGTGGCGATCGCAACGAGTTGCGCAGCAGCCGCGTGATCAAGAGCCGCGGGTTCTACAACTTTGAGAATGAAGCAGACGCGTTCCCGAAGCAACGGCGACAGAAGCAGCAGAGCCGCGAGCGGAAGAGCAAGAGAGGCAGCGACCACAAGTCGCCCGCGCGCGGGCTACGCAGCGCTGAGACAAGCTGGCCGTGCAACGAGCGAGCGTACGAGCGTGGCCCGCAGCCGTCCGCGGGTCCGATGTTTCACGACAGCGACGACACTGACGACCACTTCCTCCTGCGAGAACAGCAGCAGCAGCAGCACCAGCAGCAGCAGCTCGCGTCCTCGCTGCCTCTGTCGGCGAACCGCGGCGCCAGTCGCGCCGAGCAGCACGTGAGCGAGGACGAGGAGGAGCCGGCGCTCTCGAGGAGCCTGTTCCAGGTCAAGGTGCTCGTGTAGCAGCAGCTTCGTCTCGAGGTCTGGTGACCTCCGCTCACACGTCGCAATTTTATGATGTAGTTTTTCACCATTTCTTCATTTTATCAAACTCCTCGAAGCTCAAGCGGCATGGCGTCGTTCCAGTTCCCTGTGGCGTCCGGGCGTAAGAAGCCGGTCCAGGTGTTCGCGTGCCCCACGGAGTCATGGAAGGAGCGCGCGCCGCGGGCCGCGCGGGTGCGTCGCATGCGGTGGTGGTGACAGCGGTTCCCCCTTGCTGCCTGGCAGGCGCTACTAGCTCGCTGCACGCCAATCGTTCCTTTTTGACACGCATGCGACGTGTGACGTGCCGCGCTTTGTATGGTTGTCCAGAAGAGTGAGGCAGGCAACAGCGGCGAGGCGGAGCTCACGCTCAAGCAGCAGATCCGCAAGGAGTTCGACGACACGTTCGACTCGGTCAAGGAGTTCGGTGCGTTTGATGCTTGGTGTTTGGCTGCGAAGGCGTCCGTGAGGGCTCATCGTGGTCGAGCGGGTCGTGGTGGCGCATGCAGCGAGCACGGGGCTCAAGGGCAAGGAAAAGAAGGCGCACGACGCGCGCAAGATCGAGGCGCTCGGCGGCAAAGCGGCGACGGCGCGCAAGACGCCGTACAACATCCTCATGGGCATCAAGAAGAAGGGCTCGGCGCGCGAGCAGCGCCAGAAGGAGGAGGTACGGGAGGGTCACGAGCTGTTTGTTGCTGCTGTTGGCGGATCAAAGGCTCACGTCGTGCTGCTCGCTCTGCTGCGGAGCAGAGCAGGCAGTCGGGTGTGGTCACCGGCAAGCGGAAAGCCAGCGGCACCAAGGCGAACGGCAAGAACGACAAGAAGCGGATCGACTACGGGGTGCAGGCGACAAAGGGCAGGTTCAAGAATGGCGTGCTCACTGTCAGCCGCGCCATGTAGACAATGCACTTGCAATAGAGTGGAGGTCGCGCAGGCAGTAGCGCGTGCGATGCGCCAGTGTCTCCTCGGTTCTCAAGCAAACGGCAGCGAAGGCGCTGGTGTTCATTTGGATGCGATGGACCGGCGGACCGCCGACCATGCAGACACGTTCACTGTCCCGCTCGCGGATCACCTCGAGCCGTAGCGGCAGCAGCACTTCTCGAAGCACTTGACGACCGCTTTGCGCGCGAACGGGATGTACGAGAGCGAATACCACGCGGCCGCCAGGAACTGGAGCACGACGAGCACGAAGGTGAGGAGCACGCGCTCCGGCTTGCCGAGCGAGCTGCTGAGCGCGACGACGAGCGTGAGCACGATGAGGAGGAGGTACACGGCGGTGGCCACCCAGCGGTAGCGGCGGAACATTTGGCGCAGCTGTCGCTTCGGACCCACGAGGAACATCGTCGCGCCGAGGACGCAGAGCGAGCCGAGCGAGTAGAGCACCGCGAACGGCACGAGGTTGCTTGGCCTCAGACTGCATGCGCGTAAGCAAGCAAACAAGTATGAGCGCACTCACGACCGCCATCCGACCACGGCCGGCGAGCACGCACCACACGACCGCCAGCACGAAGAGCACGGCGCCTGCACTTCCACAGAGCACGAAGCCCCAGAGCCGCCTCTCGTACGACAGCGCCGTGCACGACTCCTTGAAACTCGACCCCAAGTCATCGCGCCACGACGCCGCTGCGTCCTGTTGCTGCTGCGGGGGCGAAGGTGCTTCCTCGTCGCCTCCGTGACGCGCGTAGTGCATGGTTCTCTCTCGGTGTATCGGCGTCGAAGGCGGAATGGCACGACGTGAGAGCGAGCGTGTGCCCCCAAGTTGGCTTTGGCAATTGGCGCATTCAGCGCACCTTCGCAGACACGCGAACGCGCATCGGCCACGGGATCCGAGTCGTCTACCGTTGTAGCCAACGATCACGTTGTTGGCGAAGTAAAGCGTGCACTTGGCCCAAGCGCGCAGCCGTCTGTCACAGAAGATCGCGCCGGTCGCAAATCGTCGCTTCCCACTCCAGCGCGATGGAGAGCAGCACCAAGCGTGGCCTGAGTGCGTCCAGCGAGCGAGCATGCGCGGAGCACATATGCAGGCGTCCGGATTGACTCGGAGACCTGCTGTCGGCTGCTTTGTACTTGTTCGCTATCGTGTCCAGCGTTCGCGTACTTTGACGCCGCTCGAACGGACGGCTACGTGGCGAAGCGCACAGGTGCGTTGGTGCTCCTGGCGCGTCCTGTCGAGCACCGGCGCATCCACTACGAGCGTCTCGCGCGGACGATCTCGTGGTTGACTGCTTGCTGACAGAAGCGAGCATGACGAAAGAGCCCACATCGAGCAGCAGCGGCACCAGCAGCAGCAGCAACGGCGGCATGTTCTCCACTGAGAACGACGACTGGTGCGGGCGTCGCAACCGAGGTGTGATGGTGCCGAGACTGACAGCTCTCTGCTGGCACGAACAGCAACATCGTCGACAGGATCCGTCGGCTCCGCGCCGAGGATGCTGACCGGCGCTCGAAGGTTACAAGGGCGTCTGTCAATGAGAGCAAGCGGAGTGGAAGCGACTCGGATCTCTTCACCGACGGCGCTCTCGAGCTGTACGCGGTAGGAACTCTGATGATGTCGTTGCTGTTCTGAGAGGAGAGGGTGAGGGGGATGACTGACGTCTGCTGTGCGCCGAGATGCAGTCGCAAGCGTCCAAGCGACCGCCGGACGCACCGGCGCCAACGGGGAGCATCCAACTGAGCCGCTTGCTGTACGTGCTCCTGCGTCTTGCATCTGTCTGCGTTGCCGCTCTTCTCTCATCCAGGATGCTTGCCATGCATCACACAGGGGCGACTGCATGCTTGGCGCGAATGGCGACCGCGTCATGGAGCAGATGGAGGAACTCGTGATGGACAAGGCTGCAGAGCAGACTTCGGTGACGCAGTCCGGCAGCCTGGTTGGGGATCTCTTCGGTGACGAGGTGCCGCTCTTCTGGCAGCAGCCCTTGCTTGAGACCTCCAGGTCGCCTCACACGGCGCTGTCGCTTGCATACAGCAGGACGAACTCGACCTCGACGCGTACGCGCTGACCTCCTTGGCGGACTTCGAGAAGTACATCGCCGACAACTGAGCAAGGCAGAGCGAGCGGACGAGTAAATACGAACGCCACTCGATTCGCCACACACGCCCCCGCTTCTTCGCTCCCGCGCCGGCTTCGCCTTCATCGTTCTCGCCGCCCCCGCGCGCTTACACCCACTCGTGCTGCGCCACCTGCGCCGACGAGCGCGAGCGATTGCGGTGCACCACCTTTTGCTTCCGAAGCCACTGGCGGATGCCGAACGTTCCCTCCGATCCGATCGACTCGCGTACCTCGCTCTCGATGTCGAGGTCGTCGGTCGTGACAAGCGACGACCGGTCGCTCAGCGGCGCAGCGCCTGCTTCTCGCGGCTCCAGCTCGAGTGAGCGAGCGTACCGACTCTCCTCCGTGTCGTACGGGAGCGAGACGTGAAGGAGTTTCTGCGCCACCAAGTGAACCGCACGATGGTGAGTCGGAGTGCACGATAAGTCTCGAGGAAGCTCAGCGCACACACGTACATCGATGTCGTCGTCGAACGCGAGTGCGTACGGCACAGACCGGCGACGCAGAATCTCCACCACTAGTTCGCCCATCTTCCGGAGGCGGTTCGCGTTCACCAGGCCAGGCTTCTCGAACGCAGGGAGCTCGTTGATGCCCACGAAACACTGCGCTCGCAGACAGTTCGCTGTCAGTTCACACTCGTGCGATACGAACCATGACACATCCACACAGCGTGGTTGTTGTGCGCTGCGCACCTGGAGGTAGAGTCCGATGTACGGCATGCTTGGGCTCGCCGCTTTCCTCATGATTTTGTTCATCTCGCGGCACCCCTTGTCGGACAGCAGCTGCAACTCGTTGAGCAGCTTCTTCGACGAGACACTCAGCTGGAGCAATCGAGGTGGCAGCAGTGAGTCGGCCGTTTGCAGCTGGAGAAGATTCAGCAAGCGAGATGCTCGCCTCTCAACCAACCTGATCGATCGTGCGGCGAAGACGTTGCACGGCAGTTGACTGCAGTGCGTATAAAATCGCTGCCAGCGTGTCATAGTTCTGCAGCGCCAAGCTGTACTCCGCAGCCTGCACAACCCCGGAAGTAGAGAGATCAGCACGGGTTCGAGCAGCAACAGTCGACATGAACTCTGTCGTCCCAGCCCACGCTAGATACACAAACGTACCGATAGGAAGAACGCGATCGCCTCGACACGCTCTCGAGAAGAGTCTTGCAGCAGCACCGCGTTGATCACGTACGCGGACAGCTGATACGCGAAGAAGTCGGTTATTGTCAGTTCCCGATTCTCGCTCCGCATCCGCACTCAAAGCTCTCGACGTACATGCTGGAACCATCGCTTCGCGCACAGGAACTGTGAGCTGTGGCTCTCCTTCGAAGACTTGATGAAGTCGTCCACTGCAGACGAAGCAGCGCAAACTGTTAGACCCCCCAGCGGATTAACCACAAGCAGAGCAGATGCACCGCAACGCATACCTGGAACGCTCGAGAACAAGGCGTGCGTCAAAAGTGTGCACTGCTCCGCCCACTTCGACGGCTCCGTGTGTCTGTCCACATGCGTGATCAGCAGCGTCAGCACTCATGCAATTGCCGAAGGATCTGAAGAGAAACCGCGCGCCACGAACCGATACAGCTTTGCTGGGAATGGCTCCTCGAAGGCGTGCGTGTACGGGTTGTACATGTTCTCCATCGCCAGCGACACTTTCTTGTACAGCCCCAGAGAGTGTTCGGTGCCGTGGAGCGCGAGGTACTCGTGGAACAAACTCTTGCAGTCCTGCACCGTCGCGAACAATTTCTGTCTGCCCGCGCCGGTAAAGTGCTCCATGAGCGAGTAAAATCGCTCGCGGATGTACTCTGAGTCTTCCACGTCGTGCGGCTTGAAGATCAGGAGCACCACGAACAGCCGGATGAGACCTCGACCTGGGTGGACACGGCGCACACAGACAGATACGATATGATCAGCCAGATCATTTGCAACGCAAGTGCGCTTGTGCTTGTCCATCCTTCACTCACCTTTGTCTCTGCTCCACGTCTGCGACCTCAGACGTTCTACGACCTCGTTCAGACTCGAGAATGTCTCGAGGAAGAGTACGAACGCCACAACGTCAGCAAAGTCCACTGCGACGTTGTGCACGAGACTGTTGAGAAGATCGTCGAGGCGATACGAGCGTTCGCTCAATGCTCTGCTCCCACTGCCCCCATTTGCCGTCGTCGCCACCTTCCACGAATCTTCAGGTTTGTGAGATACCAAGAACACCAGGTCGCTGTCAGCTGGATCGCAGCTGCCGTAGTCCTTCGCCGAGCAGCCGTAGATGTCAATGTCGTCGTCGCTCGCACTGCCGCCGAATGATCCCAGCTTCCTCACTTGCCGCGCCACCCGCTCGTCGCCTAGGTGGCTCGCCAGGTGGTAGATCTGACGACCGAAGATATCTCGCCTGTCGAGTCGGCCGCCCGAGCACGCCAGGATCTCGAGACACAGCACGACGCGGTCTCTCGGAACCAGCTTCGGCGACGACGCCAGCACGATCGAGCCAGCAGTCTGGCCATAACGATTCTGAACGTTCGGGTCTGCGCCTCCCTCGATGAGGCGAAGGATGATCTCCGAGTCGCCGTTACTAGCAGCGAGATGGAGGCACGTGTCGCCTTCGAAGGTTTGGATGTCCGGATCCGCTCCTTTTGAGAGCAGCAGGTCCACGAGCTTCAAGTGCCGCGCGGCGACGCAGAAACTCAGCGGCGTGAAACCGTTCGACCACGCCACCTTGTTGATCTTGGCTCCGAGCGCCAAGAACGTCGCGGCGCCTTCAACGGATTCTCGCGAGCACATCCACATCAGCGGCGTGAAACCCTTCTTGTCTGTCGCGTCGACTTCCGCTCCAGCACTCACGAGCGCCTCGATGATCACCGCCATATCGATGTTGCGCGCCACGACGTGCAGCGGGTTCCGTCCTTTCCGGTTCAGCATGTTCGGGTCCGCACCGAGACCGAGAAGATACTTCACCATCGCTCCCTGACCGTGGAACGCAGCTGAGAACAGTGGAGAGCTCTTCGCTGAAGGCGGCTTGAACCCGAACACCTGCTTCCCGCGAGCCTTTCCCCACGAACACAGCTCGTTCATCTTCACACGATTCGCCAGCAACCAAGCGACCGAGTCTTTGTCGCCGCGACCAGCAGCCAGACACGTCAAGTACTGGAACATCTCCGAGTCGAGCGACAGCACTTGGTAGTAGTAGAACTCCGTCATGAACGTCAACCGCTTCGGCAGTGCCGCCGAGCGTAGACGCTTGCAGATCTCTCGGAACGGCATCAGCACCACCGGTTCGTCGTTGATCGCGATGAGAGACAGCCCGGGGATGATCGACTCGCTCAGCGCCGCTTGTGACAGCTTGCGGATGCTGTACACGATCGCGCCGCGGCCGTTCCCATCCGTCGTGAACTGGATGCCAATCTCTTTCGTTGAGATCGACACGGTGACGCGAGCAGCTGCCAAGGACATCCCGTCCGACTGCGGCGCGTTATCACCACCTTCGTAGCACTCGATCCACTCGACTGCGTCCAGGAACGACTCGACGATGCTCGAGTTGTTCTGACACGCAGGATGCCGCTTGTAGAACACCTTGAGGAGCGCGCGAACAATGCACATGTCTTCCACCGACGACAACACCAGCACGTAGCGGAAGATGGCGGTCAGAGCCTCGTCCGACACGTCGAACATCGCGCCGTGATAGCGGCCGATCGTGTCGAGGATCTTCATCCCAGCCACGTTCACGACTTCGATCTTGTGGCTTGGGAGCGAGACCGAATCGAGCGCGCTCACGATCTCCGCCACGTGTCTCCAGTCTGAGACCACCGACAGGTCGTCGGGGATACCAAAGTCGCGCTGCGCCTTCGAATACAAGAGCTTGAGATGACGCGCCGCTCGCTGACGCGCCGCGCGCAGCTGCACCGTCTCCAAGCTGTCGTATGCGGAGCTGTATAGCCCGAGGAACACGCGGTCTTCGACGTTCCGCCGGATGAGCTTGATCAACTCGTTACCCGGTAGCATCTCGATCTCGTTGTCTTTGTACAGCGCCAAGTGATGCTTGTCGACAATCATCTCGTCGATGAGCTCGATGAAGCCCTGGATGTCATCCGCGCGCTGGCCGCCGACGATGCTCTTGAACTCGTCGATGCTCTGCGTGATCTCGTAGTCCGTCACGAATATCTTGTTGAGCTGGCGCATCACGGCGCTCGCTCCGGTTTTCTCCTCGGGTGCCGTCAGGTCGATCTCGAAGCACGGCGGTGGCGTCTTGCGCACGGCGCGCAGCGCGGCCACCCAGAGCTCCGCCTCGAGCTGGTTGCAGCAGTAGCAGAGCAGCTTGTAGAAGCCTTTCTCGACCTGGAACACGTACGGCTTGTCCGCCTTGCGCACGTCGAGGTGCTTCACCGTGACGACGCCGTCGTTCAGGCTCAGACAGCCCTGCATCTTGCGCTTGTTCTGCGTCTTGTAGTACGCGAACGTACCGTCCGTGTAGAGCACGAAGAAGCGCGTCTTCCACGTTTTCCTGCATGAGAGCGTCAGTCCATCTGTCTGCATGTCTGTCTATCTCTGTCGCTACTCCAGCCACCGCAACAGCATACACACGCACCACATGTGGCCCTCCTTGGTGAGCCAGCCCATCCGCACGTAGTTGCCGAGCTTGCGCTGCGCCGCGTAGAAGTCGTCATTCGCCGACGGGTCGGAGCTGCTGCGCGTCGTGCGCAGCGCCTCCACGCGCTCGATGGACTCGCGCTGCGCATCGTCGCCGCTGCTGGTTGTGCTGGTGCTGTATCCGCTGAAGCTGGCGGCGCTCGAGCGCTCCTTCGCACGGCGCGGCGCGAATTGCCCGCCGAAGAGGTGGCTGCTGGCGGCACCTTCGATGCCGCTGGAGCCCACGGACGCGCCGCGCAGCCGCGGCTCTGGCGCCGGCGGCGACGTCCCGCTCGTACTCGTGCTCGCCCACATCGTCACCCGTCGTCGTCGTCGTCAATGAGCTCTTGGCGGCAAGTTCGGAACTGAGCAGAAAAATAAAATGGGTTCACACCTGATTTCCTGAGCGTGCGGAAATCCAGGGAATGGGTCATCAGCCAATTTTTTCCATCAACAATCTGTTTTGGCACCTGCATACACGAAAGCTGCAACACGCAGATCTCGAGAAGCTCTTGTCGAGGGGGGTCGATGTTGTGATGGCGTCCATGTTGAAGAAGCAGCAGCGCTCGGATCTCGGATCTCGGCGACCTCGGAACGATGGCTGACAACGATGGTGACGCCAAGACTACAGGATCCGACATGGTCGTGTTGGTCTGAAACGTGCGACCCCGAACTCGTTCTCCACATGCATCACGCGGCTCTCAAGCAGGCAGCGACACTGTCGATAATATATGGCGTGGCGTTCGTGTGGTCCGTCGTGTGGTTCGCCGTGTAGTTCTTGTATCGCGCATGGCGCCGAGATGTTGATGGTGCGCTGGTATGTATGAGTATGGCACCGAGATGATGAAGCCGTGGGTTTGCTAGCAGCGAGGTCAAGTGGGTTCCCAGGAGTCGTCGAAATGGATCGCGAAAAGCGTCGAATCGTGTCGATCTAGGTGGCGCACATGTACGTGATTCGGTCTTCTCGTGGCTCGTGGGCCACTGACGCGGAGATGAAGCGGAAGCTGTCGCTTGCAGTCTTGAAGACCACGAGCGTGACGATGTCGGTTGGGTCGCCGCGGATGTCATCGGCGCGACCGTCGATGTGCCGCGGGCTGATGAGTCTGTGCGCGCCGCTGATGGTCACGAAGCCCAGGATCTCCTTGAGCTCCGTGAGCACAGATACCGTTGAAGGGGGTTGCGTTTGGTTCGTCAGCGATGGAGTTAGGCTCGTGAACCAATCGATCGCGCGGGATGGCATCTTGCTCGAGTGAGGTGGAGGCAAGCTAGACTGCACCACGCGATTCGGAGATGACGAACTCGGGAGATCCGTTCTCGCATACACCCACGTGGTCGCTCGCCAGCCTGTTCACGCCTCAGCGTATCGATGACGGTTTCGTCACACCAAGTGCCGACTGCTTCTCTCCGACGCTCAACCTTCACGTCGTGTACGGATCTTGGACATCGAGGTCATCTCTGATGTTCGCACCGAGCTGTTCATCCTTCATTGTCTCCTAGTGCAGAAACCCAGGGAGTGTCAACACAGCACCGCACCATCACTCCTCCTCCTCGCCCCTCATGAGCAGTCCGTTGACGCTCGAGCGCCTCGGCGGCGGCGCCGCGT